>CAKAOH010038001.1:28864-38903 GCA_916701665.1 Sebastiscus tertius
TATTGTTTTATGCTAAATGCAGTACCTGTGAGGGTTTCTGGATCAATATCTGTCATTGTTTTGTGTTGTTCATTGATTTACAATAATAAATATATACATACATTTACATAAAGCAGCATATTTGTCCACTCCCATGTTGATAAGAGGATTAAATACTTGACAAATCTCCCTTTAAGGTTCATTTTGAACGGCCCTAGTTTGAATCTTTGTGTTTGTAAGAGGCGGTTCTTGTGTGGCATCCTGCAGCATGTAGTCCAGAAACTGGCTGAAGGAAAACATTCCTCTAAAGCTGAAGGTCAGCCTGATGTGTCACAACCTTGTGGAGGTTCAGCTCCGAGCGGAGACAGCCGGTGAAATCTCTGCTGGAAGTTAAAGACGAGGTTTGTTCTGAGCTGAAGGACGGAGGAGATGAAGTTTTTTTGCTTCGTTGGGAAACAGAAGGCGGCAGCTGACGTCCCCGCAGATGCTGCTGATCTCTCCTCCGTCTGAGAGTTGACACATGTTCAGCTATACGAGCGCAGCGCCTCGAGTCACGAGACATCCGAATCATCATCGGCCTCTCAGTCTGAAGACGTGCACGCTCGCTGCACCCACACACTGGTGGAAGTAAAGTCCCAGACTAATCAGAGATGATCAGCCGGTTATCAGGATGAGAGCTTTTTGATTCACCTGATTGATTCACGTTGTTTTTTCTGTGGTACTGTGATTCTGTCGTACGGCCTGCAGCTGGCTGCTTGGTTGGGAAGTTAATATGTGATGCAGTTGGTTGATTAATCCTTGGATTGCTTTGATCAGTCACTTTGTGTTCTGTGTTGTCGGTTAGTTAGTCAGTCAGCTGCCGGCGTTAGTCATTAATTAGCTGCTCAGTGAGTTTATTAGCTGATGAAGAAACCACAATGCTTGTTGTTGGCACGTCCCATGAATAAATGAAAGAAGCTCTCCACATGTTCTCTGACATTTTATTCATGAACTTAACTTTGATTCTCCCGTTTCCAACATGTCAGCCCCGTTCAGCCTCAGCTGTCTCGCCCAGACGGCGCCCTCAGCCCTGTTTTGACTTTCTGTTTTAGAAGCTGCGTTCGCGATGGTTACATTTAGTTCAATGAGATAATTAGGTTCTTCCAACATTTCAACTCTTTTTCTTAGTCTGAAGGAGCGCTGTCAGCGATGTTTAACGGAGTTCCTGCTCTCACTTCTCACCTGTCGAGGAGATCGGGCTGAAATGTTTCATTAAAGCTCTCCAGGTCTCCGTTCCAGCGTAACTCGCCTCTGGAAGCGTTGAGAGAAAGTTGAGGTGCGCTGAGTGATGAAGTACAACAACGAATAAGTACTTTGTACAGTTTGAGTCGTTGCTCTGACATCTACTAACTTTTAGTGGCCAGCGAGGAACTCTGAAATCTTCAGTTATATAACCTGTTTTATTTTCTCCTTCTGGATTCAGGTGTTTAAACTATACTGCATATATACTCAGAACCGTGGGCACTCACTGAGCTTCACATCTGGATGATGATCTCATCTTACCTTCTCATTAGAAAGCTTAAAGTTGTCTGTTGTCAGTTTGCTCGTTGAATTCTGAAGTCTGAATTCCAGGGTTAGGGTAATGAGCTCTGCTCATCTGGCCTTCTGTTCTTTAGTTGATAGTTTTTGATCCATTCACATCTTTAATGCTATCACCATTCTGTTAATAAATAGATTAATAGAGCTACATTTCTGTCAGCTAACTTTTCCTCCCTTGAAGCATTTAATAAGTTTCTTATCAGATGGCAGTAAATGAAATTAGCTTTTTCCTAATTTTTATAAGCATTGTTCAACTTCCTTGAACTTTATACTCTGTAAATCCTTAAAGGACTCTTTTCTGAGAGGAATACTTCAATTAATCATTCAGCCTTTGTGGTACCTTGAATTCTTGAAGAAAACTGTGTTTTTCTCTCACGCCTCCACGGTGAACGGGGAATCATAAAAATGGAGGAAAGTCTGGATGAATTGAAGTAAATGGGGTTCCAGGTTTAACAACAGCAAAACTCAACCCAGGAACCCAGTCTCACAGGAATGGGTTTAAATATCACGACGTTACACCGACACTCTGTGTGTCATTTGTACGCCATGCAAACATCCGCAGTTAGGTTCAGGCAAGAAAACCACTTAGTTAGAGTGTTAGTGTTAGAGGGAGAACATCAAGGTTGGGCTTCAAAAGGTACGTAAACTAAGTAAAAGACATACGGAAACAACGACGGAAAACACGTCACAAACGTTAATTAAAAAAGACGTGACAATCGTAACTTACAAAACCAAACATGGGTGAACACAGGTGTCTCTAACTCTTACTGTAGCATTTATACACAGATGCATTTGTATTGCAGTCCATACAGGATCCATGGCGTACAACTGACACGTTCTTATTGCATGCTAAATGCCTTGCGCATTATCGGGGCATTTCTACACCTTTTGGTGTGAACGAACTTTATGAAAACATCCGTTTACTAACTGTCACACAACTGGTGCAGTATAATCCAAGCCTCATTGATGCAGTCGTAAACTCACTACTTCACAAACACATGCATCTTCCCTAAAACCTGACTGTTTACAACACTTCTGCATAAATAGTCTCAAGCTTGTGCAGGCGTGCTGCTCATCCAGACGAGTCCATCGCGTTTTAAATAGTTTGTTTTCTTCAAGAATTCAAGGTAACACGAGGTGAGCATTTCACTGAAGTATTCCTTCAATCAAATAAACAGAATTTAGTTAAAAAAAAGAGGAAAAAAATACTGCATTTGTTTTAGAGCTATCAGAGAAACTACAGCTTACGACACTTCAGCTCCAACAATGAAGTCCCATTTCCTAAAGTTAATAAGAGCTGATAATTATACGGAGACCTCACATCCCTCTGCAGAGAAATGAAGCATCAGCAGTCGAATTGATCTCACAAGATTTATTTTTCTGTGTCTGATGGAGGACTCTGTCAGGAGCGATGAATCTTCCAATAGCGGCCTCTTAAATCTGTCTCCTCCTCCTCTCTCTCTCTCTCTCTCTCCTCGGCCTCCTGTCCCGTCCTGGGCGAGTGCCTCAGCAGGCCGGCTGATTGATGGGTGTAATGGGCTGTCTATGGACACAGCAGCCCGCTAGTCTATCCCTGCTATTCTGACCTGGTTAGAGAACAGCCTGCCTGCCTGCCTGCATGGCACATAAACCTGAGATTGGAGGAGAGAGGAGCAATAACAGGTAGAGAGATGAGGAGACGAACAGGAGGAAGGAGAGAATGGAGATGGAGGGGTGAAAGAGGTATAGCACTATAAATATCACTGGACTTTTAGTTGTAATTAAACCAGAAATCAATGCATAAAACCTCTGATAGAAACTAAACAGTAATGAGGAGTCCTGTTTCTCTCTCCTTTATTTTCTCTTTGTGTTTCTGACTGACTGAGTTACAGCAGGGAGGGAATGTTCTATGCAGCCAGCCAGGCGGAGTTCTGCAGTACCGCTGTTCAAGGCCGTTCACAACTGCAGATTGATTTTCATCACCTGCATCCCTACACTCACCTGCATCCCTGCAGTTACCTACATCCCTGCATTCACCTGCATCCCCACAGTCACCTGCATCCCTGCAGTCACCTACATACCTGCAGTCATGCGTATCCCTGCAGTCACCTGCATATCTTCAGTCACCTGCATCCCCGCAGTCGCCTGCATATCTTCAGTCACCTGCATCCCTGCATTCACCTGCATCCCTGCAGTCACCTGCATCCATGCATTCACCTGCATATCTTCAGTCACCTGCATATCTTCAGTCACCTGCATCCCTGCACTCACCTTCACAATCTTTGGAGTCACCTGCGACCCTGCGTTTGTATTTCCACCCCCTGTAACACCTGTGGTACAGTATACGGTATGAACTACTTTGTTGTTCAGTAGCTTTGTCAGGAATAACTGCCTGTCAGAGCTGAGGTTGTGTTCAACACTAAACTCACCCAAGAGGAAATAAACAATCGGCTTCTTTTGAGTCGGTGGACACAAAGATTATAAAGTGCACGGAGGAGTTTTAAATGATCCGTTCGGTGCTGTTACATGATGCAACCTCTGCTATTCTCCTGACAGCTCATATGTTACCCTGTTGTTGTTGTTTAATTATGTCTCTCTGTATCTCTGCTCCGGCCTCAGCGCTTCAACACTCTTATTTCCTGTAATTTTAGACCACAAGATGAATCCACTGACCACAGCTCCACCATCACAGCAGCAGACCGGTGGTTGGCATTCAGATGCTCCACTGGTCTGCTCTCTCTCTCTCTCTCTCTGTCTCTCGCTCAGGTCTTCTTTTAATCCCTTCCCATCTCATTTGGGTCTCTTCGTTTGGCAGGCAACAAACAGATCGATAAAGAGCCTTGGGTTTTGCCTTTAAAAGATAAGAATGTTTTGAAGTGGACTGAAAATGGCTTTGAGAATTTAAAAGGCGGCCTTCGCTTTGTTTTTTTTGTTATTGATCATCTTTTTTAAACACACACGGCCAGCGGCCAGTAATGGATGCAGCTGGTCACTATGGGGGATAAACTCAGGGAGCGGGAGAAATTAGATATTACCAACCCATCATCATCTTCATTACTACGAGCTCCTCTTTACCCTCGAGGCCTTTGGAATCATGATGAGTGTTCATCCTGTCTGTTTCAGAGCTCCAGCTAATAAGCTGCCAGTTAAGATTTGCCTCCCCCCTTAAATTACTAAAGAAAGCCGAGTTATAGAGAAGCGCCGTAGCTGCAGCTAGCTGGAACTGTAGCTACAGAAGAAGCCAGAAAGTAAAATGATGCTCTAGATTGTTTTCAGATAGATTTTCAGTAATTTATCAAATAAAAGTGCCAAACACTTGTAGATTCCACGCTCCTCCAATTTGAGGATTTGCTGTTCTGAATCTGTCCTGAACGTTGGATTGGATGTTAATCGTCTTTATAGAAACTTCTCAAACCACCGCTGCATTACAGCCAAGGTGTCCTCCATTGACCCACATGTTGACTTTATTCCAAATGCACATTTCTTTCCAAAAGTATACGGCTGAATTCACTCCTGTTTGAGTACTCGTGTACGACCCTCTGTTTTTTAGCATGCCTCCTGCTCTTCTATTAGTCACACCCACTCTTTTCCCATCTGACAAAGATGGCACCTTCAGAAACCTGTTATTGGATTCAGAGACATTACTCATGTCTGTGTTTTTCTACTGTTTATGTTTATTATTCCAAAAATGCTTGAAAGGAGGTCCTGTTTTGACTGGTAACACGGTGAATGGCTCATCCTTCAGAGCTGAGCGGATCTGGAAAACCAGTGAAATGTGTTTATTTCTACGTCCTCATCTTTAGTTTCTCTTCTATTCCTTTTCCATTTCCGTTCTCTCGTCACATCTTTACTCCCTTTCTTTCTTTCTCTTTACAGTTCGGCCTCTTTCTTAACTTCTTGAACATTCACACACAACGTGTCCCCTCCACCACGCCTCACGTTTCTGTCTCCGTGCCTGGCGATCGCTCCGCTCTAAAGGGCAGCGCCAGCAGCATTTAGTATTTGTGTGTGTGTGTGTGTGAGCAGACGGCACCGGTGCTTTTATCTGCTGAGAGAACTCCGGCCTTATCGAGCATCAGTGACGCTGCAGACGGAGCAGAGAGTCTAGCAGAGGACAATAGGCGTGTGATGCTCAGATACTCGGAGCATCCGGGAGGAAGAGCTGCGTCAGGTCAGGTGACCACGAGTCACTTTATTCTCCCGGTACAATGAAGACTCAAGAGACGCTGTGACTTTGGTGGGATTTCCAGAAAACAAAGAAAAAGATTCTAAAAGTTTAGAGACGCAGTGGAAGAGTTAAGTCTGTTGTTGTGATGTGACACTAAAGCCGTGGCGGCTGCGTGGCGGCTGCGTTTCAGCTGCGTCTTTTCTAGAGATTCGAGGTCGCGGCTCACAGCAACAACAGACTGTATATTGACATCATATCAGCAATATTACTACAGTTTTAATGTCTTTAATTCAACATTTCTTGCTTCCATTTAAAAATAAAAGCCCTCAAGCAATCAATCATTTGTTAACACAAGGCTTTCATTCTGAAATATTTACACTCCACAAATGAATAAAGTACGAGGTTTTAATTGTGGATTATTACTATTATTTACAAATCAGCACACACTTCTTAACCTCAAATAAATATAAATGATATTTAGAATGAAATGAAATGGTCATTGTGAAGAATATGTAGAACGAACGTGCTGGCAGCAGTTGGTGTGGACGCCACACGTGTGAAAGACTCAGCAGTTCAGCAAGGCCGCCGCCACACGCTACTGACGTGCCCAGTCTGTCCCGGGTGTAATAATCAGGAGCGTTTTCTTTGCGTTGAGTCACAGGAAGTGACGTAGCGTGCTTCAGACAGATCCAGATAAACAAATCTCCAGCAGACATCTGCATTCAGGTTGCTACCCCTCCACTGAGCCGCTGTGATTTCAGCACTCTGTGGATCGATGCCGTTAGCTCGTTACTGGGACTCCCCGTCTTTATGGGCTGTACTGTTTGTGTTGGCTATACTTCACATCGTACACAATGTGCTGCTTTACACATCGGGCCTGACAATGCACTCATTAAAGAACCTGCAGAGTGAAGAAGCTTCTCTCAGTCTCACAACAATACACAAAGAGAGCTCCTGTTGCATCTTAATACAATTCAGTTCAATAGAAATCAGCTGTAATGTAGGAACCTCATTTTTCTTCACTTTCATTTTCAAGTCGAGTCCGAATAAACCATCTCCTACAAAACAATGGCTCAACACTATATATATATATATATATATATATATATATATACAGTGTATATATATATATGTATATACGGTCTCCCCCACATCCTCCAACCGCGGCCAACACTGTTTAACAGATTGGCTTCACTAGATAGAACTTTGCGGTTTCGGTGCTTCCGTGTAGTTTGTGGTGGAGTTTTGTCTGAACAGCGTAGCCACACGCGAGCGCGCCTATGCGAGCGCGCATTTATACGTGTAAGAAGTTACAAACAGTCCCTTTAAGGTTTAACAACGGTCTCCTGTGTTCGACCCGTCCCTCCGCCCCGACCTCCTCCCTACGCGGACTTACACAGACTTTATTAAACGTATTTCTGTCAAATAGAAATGTAATCTGGGAGAATATGCATTCCCTTAAAACGTAATAGACAATGCAGTTTTGTTGTATTTTAGGACATCAGGCTGCAGATTCAGTCATTTGCACAGCAGAACTTTTAAAAAGCAAAAAATGATATGCTCATATCAGCGAGATGTGATCCCACTGATGCCAATCAATGATGATGGATTACCTCCTAAACCAGAGACATGTGAGGGATAAACTAGCAGTTGTGTGACTCTGCAGTGGATCGATCGAGTCTCCTGACCAGTCTGAGAAATCCAGGATGTGGATGTGAAAACATCACACTCACATCCTTCACTGACTGCTGTCCATTATCTCCATGTGGTCACGGGTGAGGCGTCGGACTTCCAGTCGCCAGCTGATAAAGAGGGTTAGATCCCCAAAAAGCCACACAGAAAGCTTCTGTTACAGAACAATAGAAAGAGCTTTAATATTTAAAAACACTTTTTTCTATTTAAAATAATAGTGGTAGAGTATCAGACATGAGGAGGGAGAAGAAGAAGAAGAGCGCCTTGAGTCTGGCATCGGTGTCTGTTCCAGTCTGTAAAGGGCACCACGTATCATCCGCTGTGACCAATTACAGCTGCGTGTTCCTCTGGGTCGTTCCATTCAGCTCCGTCAAAGCAGGCGTCCCAAGTGTGACGGCCCGCGCATACATTAATCCAACAGGTAGAAGATGAACACAAAACATCTTAATGAGTCTCGACCGTCCGACCGTTCAATCTGGATGTGGCAGGTTTGAGCTCTGTAACGGCAAACAACCACTTCAATAACTGATTTTGTAAGTTTAATGTGTTTTAAGCAGTAAATTCAGAAGTACTATTTCCATCTCTGAGTAGCTGAAGGGGTTTTGATTTGTTGGTTTTGTACCAAGAACGACAGCCTTGGTCATTTGTTCAAACACCAGTGACTTCTTGTGGCCGTGCAAACAACTCCATTCTTGAGTAGAGTAAATAGTAGCCGTAACGTCTGCCTCCCATCAGTACCAGGATCTGATTGGACCCACGTTGTGGAGGTCAGAGTGGAGCTATGGTTGATAACATGTGTGGCTCCTTCACACACTAGTTTGGCAACTGTTGTCCTCATGTACTGTACATGTCGACATAGTTTTACATGAATACATCTCTTCCGTGTGGCCAATGACAGAAAGCAAAGTGTAGCTTATGCTTGACTTTCAAAGATGAGATCCATAGCATGTGGTCCATAAAGAGCTTTGTGTCCCCTCTGGGCTCCCGTAGACTCGTACCGTCTACATACAGTGAACCATACGTCCACAGTCAACACTCTAAATCCTCCTCATCCTCCCCGTACTTAGCGCTTGATCCGCTGTGTTGACGCCGATGTGAATACCGACACAGAGGACTTACTGAGGCAAACAAAGCACAAACACTTTCTACGGGGTCACGGAAGGGACAAAAAGCTTCATCGCTGCACAAGAGAGACTGGAGTTTATTGTTCGGCGGCGGCTTTCAAACAAGCCAACAGATGAGGTTGTTTGTCCAGTAACTCATCTTTATTATTATTAATCGTCATTATGAACGGTTCAGCCTTCAGTTGGGACTCCCGTCTTGTTTGAGATGAGTGTTACAGAGTTACAGACACGATGATTGACATTGTCTTTCACTGTTCAGCAGATATTAATAAAACCCGCTTCATGAAATCATCTGTGAATTTATTGGTTGTTTTTTTTCATTCAGCCTCACATTTTATCACATTTTTATCAATTATCTGTTGCTTATTATTGCTCATTATCGGCCGTTACAAGCCCACAGTTTATTTCCACAGCGATAAGACGCAGAAGGAAAAACGATAAAAGCAGATCCCAGAATGAGATTCAGAGGAACAATTTGTGCATGATGAGATTAAAGAAACGGATTCTTTCATTATCTCAAACACGTTGAGTTAAAGTCGTCGCCCGTTGAATAATTCAGTGTTGGATCTTGAACCTTTGGAAATAGGTTCATCAGCACCATCCCATTGTCATTCTGGTTGATGTGTAATTAGGGTGAAAGGTCAGAAACTTTTCTGTCGTCGCTGTGTGAAGAAACAGAAACCCGACCTGGCTCCGAGTCCACGTTGTGTCACTGTGACGATGAATCTAGACGATGAAGATGAAAGAGACTTGACATGCAGAGTGTCTGACTTCATGTCCCGTCTCCTGTTAGCAGTCACCCTGATCTCCCTCTAATCTCAATCTGATACTTTCTGTTACCTATCAAACATGAACCAGATCAGAAAACACACTCATATGCAACGTTTGGAAAGACAAAGAATATTTATCTGTGATGAACAAACTATTGGTTCTTGGTCTAAAGACAAAGACACATTGTTTTGCAACAACTTTGGGTTCAGTGAGTCTCCTGATTCAATACTATCATGATACTTGGGTGGTGATTCCCTATGTATTGGGATCTTTAAAGGGACTGTTTGTAACTTCTTACACGTATAAATCAATGCTCCGCTGTTCAGACTCAGACTCCAACACAAACTCCAGTGAAGCACCAAAACCTCTTGGTTGTATCTAGTGAAGCCGGTCTATTAAACAGTGTTGGCCGCAGTCGGAGGACGCGGGGGAGACCGTAGCTTTGGTCTCCAGGACCGGAGTCTCTGCTGTACTCTGCTCCTCTGCCTGCCTTCACTCAGCTTGCTCACGTGCATGCTGCTCACTCCACACTGCAGCAGAGTTAGTTTAGCTCTGAGAATATCTAGTGAATGTTCAGTGGACGTTTGGTCAGAGATAACTGCTGCAGCTCCTCCAGACCAGCAGAGGTTTCCCGTGTCTCGTGAAGTGACGGGGCTCCGCAGAGAGAAACGTTATCGTCTCCGACCAAAACTCCGGCGTCTCCCCCGTTCCCTCCGGCCGCGGTCGGGAGGCTGAGGCAGGAAAAGCC
>CAKAOH010038002.1:835-16737 GCA_916701665.1 Sebastiscus tertius
GTGACTTATTACAGTTATTTCAACAGTCTGCTTGAACTGTTCATCCTGATTCTCCTCTTTCCACATGGAACATAAAGGGGAAACATTTTGTCTTATGCCGCCTTCTATATCATTTTGGAAATTTCAGAATTAAAAGATGATTCTGAATTGGATCTCCGTGTAGTTTGGTTTTGGATTATAATGATATTGCTGTGATCTCAGAACAATTACCGCCTCGCGGTTGTATTCCTCCACCAACCAGTCATGTTAGTTACATCCAATTTTATCCTGATAGACATTCGTGTGAAATTGTCATAATTAGTGTATGAACTCTTGTGTTAAGGCCAAAAATGTGTTTTGTGAGGTCACGGTGACCTTTGACCAACAAAATCTAATCAGTTCATCCTCGAGTCCAAGTGGACATTTGTGCCAAATTTGAAGAAACTTCCTCCAGGTGTTCCTGAGAATAGGACGGACGTGAGGTCGCAGTGACCTTGACCTTTAACCACCAAAATCTTCACCTTTGTGAATGGTACGGCTGTATTTACATATGGATGGACGGACCGAACCCGGAAACATAATGCCTTCGGCCACAGCTGTTGCTGGTGCGAAGGCATAAAAAAAAAGTCCAAGGCGGTGGTCAAATTAAGACCCAAATTGTCTGATGTAAACCATTTCGGGTGAGCTCACCTTTGGTTTTATCTCCAAATACATGGTTGGTTTGTTTTACAATCTTTCTTATCATATAAACGATCGAGGTTCTTGACCCATGAGACTTTGTTATAGCAATGTTTCCATGTCACTTTGGTGAGTACAAAAAATATTATTACAGATATAAATCGTAAGTTTGTAACAAATCAGAATGATCCTTTAATCATACCGCAGAGTGTAAATTAGCAAACCAAAACAGTGGGAAATACAAATAAGAAAGTCAGATATTAAAGTGAAACACTCAGGAAACCTACAGAAGAAGAAGTCAAAGAAGAAGAAGTCTGACCTGAACGCCTTTGCTGGTAAACTGCTGAACTTTGATCCACATGAACTGACGGAGGTTGCTGATGAAACCAGAGGTGCCTACAAGAAACATACAGATAAGAGACAGCAAACAACTTCATGCTCACATTCACTCTGAACTACAAAGTAAATAGCTTATATTCTATGACATAAACGTCTCTTATTTTGTACACACACACAGTCCTCTATATATGACCACACACCTGCTCCTCCTCCCTGTAGGAACTTGAGCAGCGTGTAGATGGAGACTGTGGCAATCAGCGAAGTCCAGCCGCCTCCTGCAGAGAGCTCATTCACTGCACACAAACACAAACACACACAAAAACATTTTCCTTTTCGTCTTGACCAGCATAAACTTCAGCTCAGTAGACTCAGGTACTTCAATTTAAACCAGTGTTACGTCACTTCTTGGTGCATATTGATAATTTGGATATTAAAGGTTAAATCAACACATTTTCTAACAACTGAGACCTCTGATCTGGTTCAACTTCCTCACAGTGAAAAACAATCAAACACACACTAGTGGTGGAAAGTAACTCAGTACATTTACTCAAGTACTGTGCTTAAGCACAGTTTTGAGGTGAGAGTATTTCCATTTTCTGCTACTTTATACTTATAAATGATTGTACTTTTTACTCCACTACATTTATTTGATTATTTTACTGATTTAGAATAATAACACAAAATATAGTCAACAAATAAATTATGATATATAAAGTTAAGATGAGACTTAATTGATGTAAATATGTATTTTCTATTTATAATAATATATAATAATAATAATAATAATAAATGTATAATATATATTTTTTATTCTTCTTTATTTTTTATATATATCTGACGGTCCATACATATATATATATATACATATATATATATTTATATATACATATATATACATATACATATGTATATATATAATCTACCCAGCAGTATATAAAGTAATTAAAATTAGCTCCACCTTCACCAGCTGCAACATTAAAATGATGTACACATTAATGTATGAATAATCATAATCCAATAATAATTATATTTTGATGCTAGTACAAGTATAATGTTGTTGTTTTTACTTGTAATTATAGCGTACAGAGTATTTCTACACTACGGTACTGCTACTTTTACTTAAAATATCTGAGTACATCTCCCACCACTGACACACACAGAGTCATGAACACATTCACGTCCACTCCCCCTCTCTGCCACACAGACGCATTCTCATTCACATTCATTACCATTTAGTACAAGTGCTGGGAATCAGGATGAAATGAAAGAACAGACAGAGATGAGGAGGAGGAAGAGGAGGAGGAGAAGAAAAACAGAAGATCCAGACAGAGAGATAGACACGGTGAGAAAAGAAGGCAGAAAATCAGATAAAAAGATGGAGAGAAGTGAATAAAGAAATGTGTGTATTCTACGTTCTTTAACCTTCTAGTGTGTGTTTTCAGTGGGGGGTATTTTCAACTCTTTGGCATCGGGTCCTGGAGTCGGAGGGTGGGAGGCGGGGTCGGACCCAGGGACAAAACGTCCGTTGTACCGGTGTGTTAACTCCACGAAAAAGGCCGCTAATGCCGGCTAAGCATGACTGGCAGGAGGGGTGACCTCCCAGAAAACCCTCCGCACACACACACACACATACACACCAACAACAACTCCCCCCCTCCCATCCTCCTCCTCTCTGAAACCTCCTCCACGCCTTCCTCATCTCACAAAGCAGCGCTCGGCTTCATTCTCGCAGCGCTGGCTTATACTTTCATGTTGCTCCAAAAGCCAAATGGGCAGTTTTCTAAAGAGGGAAAGTAGCTGAAGACCAACTGAATGCTGACTTCCTCTGAAGTGGAGACTTCTGGGTTGTTGCCTTGTGGTGGATGGATGCGGTCCTGTTTACAAAACAGGGTACAAAAGACTTTGGCAAATGATGACACCCCCTGAAAAAATGAAGGCTGCTTCCTCCTTCAAACCAATAAGATCTCATTCCTCAGCAGCTCAACTACCAGCACAAACTATCTTTTAGTTAACGGTGATGTACGTTACATTACCGGATCCATTTACTAACTGTATGAAGCCATAGTTTTTAAACACTTGTAACTGTGTTTCATGGATCTGTTACGATACGATACAATACGATACAACTTCATTTTCAGTTTGCACTGAAATTCATTTTGCATCCATAGGCAGCTCAGCTTGAGAAAAAGACAGACAGACAAGTAAGACCCATCAGACAGAACAAACAAAATACATCACATCATACAATGAATGTTCCGTTGTTGTTGGGTTTTGAACATTAAATCGGCATTAAGTGAAAGATTAATGGTCACTATTTTTAGTGTGTTTTGTTCTTGTTTTGTTGTTTCAAGTGTTTTGTTTTGTTCAATTTGTCTCTGAGTAATGCAAAAATTACAGATGCTTTTTGACTTGAGTCAGCTCTGTTTGGTTGCTCGACAGACCGCAAATCAGGTAAAGGTTATCCTGGTTCCAGACGTCTGAATCATCATTCAAATCTCTAAAAAAATAAAAATGATGTGAAACAAAAACATCAATTCAGTGCAGGCTAAGCAAAAGAATACTCGCATCCTAATTTTTTTCTGGCAACCACAACAACAGTTCCATTAGAGGAGAGCTGTCGTTACCCAAAGTGACTGCTTTGTATGTTTTATTTGGGCCTGAACCCGGACCCGGTCCTGGGTCACTGCAGCAAGGCCTCAGCCTTGGTACATGGGGCGCCCGCTCTACCGGTTGAGCTACGGGGGTGCCCTAGATCAGCCTATTTTTTATCAGAATCCTGTACCTGGTTATCATGGTCAGACTAATTGTTATCCACCTTGAAATTGGAGTTTAAACTTCCTTTTCATCCTTTTCTGTCAATGGTCACATCTGCAATGCATCAAGATGCAAGAGGCTGCAAATGATAAACAGGTGCACAGGGTGTGCTCTCAAAATAATACTCAAAATAAAAAACCTAAATCAAAATGTAATCAATGAAAACACAATCAACCCTGGATGTACAATAGACAAACCTTCTCTGGTGCAACTTCTGCTGCTTTAACAATATGACGACCTCACAATCCAGAGGGTACGAACACACTAAAGAGACTACACACTTGGACACAATCAATCGAGGACCTGAGGTAAGGAGGGAGACAACACTTCACAAACTTGAGCACACTGCCATCTACAGTTTGGACGTTAAAATGCAGCAAATGGGTCTGACAACTGTTTCAGTTTAGAGTTCTGTTCCTGGAATCGGTGCATATTAAAGTATTTCAGTTTTTGTATCACCAACACATGTTTTAAACTCATTTAGTGAGCTAAGAAAGACCAGGATCTCTTATTCCTCTGTTGTTAGGTGCTTACCAATGTTCTTGGAGTAAACAGGCACCAGCACATTAACCAGTCGCTCTGCTGCCAGCAGGCCCACACACAGCAGCACGAGGCCCTGCAGCGCTGGAGTGCCTTTGGGCCAGACGTACGGCAGTAACAGTCTCACCTTCCTCCTAAAGCCTCGCCACACAGACGGCAAGGAAGAAGAGGAGGAGGGAGAGGAAGGGTTTTGGATCTGGATGGAGAGAGAGAACGTCAAACTTCTGACTTTATTCTCTTAATAATACAACTTTATTCTCAATTTTTTGTTCCCTCAATGTGGCCCTAATACTCTGTTGTACATAACACATAGTTGTTTGCTGCTATACAAATCAAAACATACAGTTGACTGTGAAAAAGGTGTTTGTTGTAAAATTAAACTTTCAATAGACTTTGTAAGAAATCTCATGAATTAACTCACCTCAACATTTATGACTCCTCTTTTTCCTCCTCTTCCTCTCTTCACAGTGACGTCTGCCATCTGATTCACCTCCACTTTACTGTGGTGTACAACTCATTCCTTCAGCAGCACAACTACTATAAATACAGGATTAACACCAACTAGTTCATTAACTGGAGCTGTGTTAGTGCCGGAGAGTCTGAACCTGCTGTGACGCTTTTTAAAAGCAGAGTGACTGCACACACACATTTCTGTTGTGTTTTGAGCTTTCAGGTTAAAGTAGCTGTGGTCAGCATTTTGTTTTGAGCTGTGAGCACGGCTGTGTGTGTGTGTGTGTGTAAGAGAGAGAGAGAGAGAGAGAGAAAATAGAGAGAGAGAGAGAGAGAGAGAGAGAGAGAGAGAGAAAGAGAGAGAGAGAGAGAGAAAGAGAGAGAGAGAGAGAGAGGGTGTGACAGGGTTACAAAAAAGTAAATAAAACTAAGATGAATGTAGGATGGTGAGTATGGAGGACGGAACCTGCCAAAATAATAATACAAAATAAAAAATAAATGAAAATTAATAAATGTCATTAAATGTAGAAAAAATAATATGAAAAATATATGTAGCTATTAATTCATTGATAAAATGTGACATAAATTGATATTTCTGTTTTAATTTGCTTCTTTATTTGTCTTTGTATTAATTCCCTTATTTATTTACTCCTCTGTTTAATATTCTTTTATTTATTTATTTATGTATTTGTTTTTATTAATTAATGAATTATTTATTGATTGATTGATTGATTGATGCATGATTTTCCCTTAATATTTCACCCCTTATTTCCCCAAACTTATTTATTTCTTTTCGTTAAACATTTTCTTTACACATTTCTTTTTACATTTCATGAGGTGAGAGAATTGTTGTAAAACTATATGATTGGAAAGAATAAAGCTCAAATATATAAATATGAAAAACTGTATTTCTATATTTTATGCTTCAGGGTAAAATGTATTGACATTCAGTTCAATTCAGTAAATTGAACTGTCTCTATTTGACTATTTATTTTAGGATTTTCTCTGTCTTTTGTTTTGCTGCTATTAAACCTGCAGAAAGAAAGAAAGACATACATACATATAGACTTTATGCTCAAACATTTTCTGGAAAAAAAACAAAAACAATATGTGACAACAGTTGATATTTACAATTCAGCTGAGCCTGCAATTAAATCTGACTTTTTAAAGGCATTTTTTAAAATGTCATATCAACTTCCTGCAGCTGTAGAATTACCAGTTCGGTAGTCCTGTCTGATCAAAATGAACAAAATCAGTCTGACCCTAAATTGCAAAAAAATGGTATTAAATATTATTATTCTGATCATTAGTTAAAGTTTTTAAATGCCGTTGAACCGAACCTGTCAGTGTGGCCTCACCTTTATAGCTTGCCGGGCACCTCAAATAATGCATGCACACTTTTTACTTTTTTTAAAGGGTTTTTTATAATCTACTAAACTCTTGACTTTAAACAGCTAGAGGCTTAGTTGCAGCTTTAAAATGCTCAGAACATGTGAATGTATTTAGCTTTTCCATAATCTTGCTGAATTCAGTCAAATGGCTAAAAGTTATATAAAGATAAGCCTCAGGATCCTGACTGGTCGTACAGTATGATTCACACGGTTTATTCTGAAGATAATGAATCAATCAATCAATAAATGCATTAACAATTTAAAAAAGTAAAGAAGTGTTTTCACCCAGTGCTAATGTTGACTCTTGTGACATTTCTAAAATGTTATGGCACCACCCAGTGGGGACAGAGGAAACCCTCCACAAAGACACAGGAAGAGGAAAAGCTACAAACAAGCAGGTTGTTTATTAGTAAAGAGTAACAAACCAGCAGGTTGGATGGAGTAAGAAGAGGCAGCCTATACAGAAGAGAGCTGCTTCACACAGCAACATGAAGCCATCAGCATAACGAAGCTCAGCATGAACACTATCAGGATACAGCACAGGCAACAGGGGGGCAGAGAGGAGCCACCATGGTGCTACGCGGCTCACCAAGCAGATGCATTATGGGACTGAATTGACACTGGGCCGGGCGGTCTGAAGTTTAACTCTGTGGAGAAGAAGATCTGAAAACGTCTGATTTGAGGGTTTAACAATACAGCAGTGTCCGTATGTCTACTCCACTACATCTCAGAGGCTGATATTGCACTTTTTACTCCACTACATTTACAAGATAAAACTTTAGTTTCTAATTACTTTGCAGATTCAGATAAGATTTTATCGCTCCACGGGGGTACCCAGAAGTATATAAAGTAATTAAAATGAGCTCCATCTTTATCAGCAGTAGCATCAATTATCATAATCAAATAATATGATTTCAGAATATGGGCCATTCTGCATAATAAGTACTTTTACTCTTAGTAATTAAAGTATATTTTGATGCTAATACTTTTGCACTTTTACTTATGTAAAGTTTTGAATGCAGGACTTTTACTTGTAATCGAGTATTTTTTACAGCGTGGTACTTTTACGATTGAAGACCATCTGGGTAGAAAACAAGCTGCTTAATTGTTTGTGGTGATCAGATTTAGTTTTTTGATGCATTTTGGGTTAATTTGCATATATGTGTATTTCAATATAATTCACTTAATCAAAACAAATGGAAAAACAAGTGTCAATTTGTCCTAAATTTAGCCTTAAAATGCATCTAAAAGCTCACTATAGACTCAAAAATAAAGATATTTTAACTTCTAAGTGTTCCCTAACCTCAAAAACAAAATGTGAATAATGAAAGATCACTAACATTTGACTTATTGACAGGAGATTTCATGTTCAGACAACCAACAGATCAGCTCTGTTCTTCAGAGAGTTAAACCAAATCAAACCCGGTTAAGAGAACAACTGAAGCAAACCGGAGGGTGAAGCTGTACTGGCTTTAGACAGAGCTTTACATACTGTACACTATTACTGCATTAATCATCTTTTTACAGTGTTTCTATTGCCAGTTTAAATCCAGATGGGCAGACTGGGAATTAAAAAAAGTGGTGCTGCAGATGAACGGGCATCTCTAAGGAAACTATTAACAGTTATAACAAGACAGAAAAACAGACCTCAGTAGTAGAGTTGCTTATTAGGAGTTTTGAAGGCTGGGTTTGTACTTCATGAAGACCCTGAGAGCTATAAAAGACTAGAATACAGAGAACAGATTTCAATTTTCCAGTTGAAATGTAAACAAAGAGTAAATGAAGGGCTCTTTAAAAGATAAAGAAACCAGCAGAGACGGACCGGCAGCCTGTTGAGGGGCATCCAACTGCAACTGAATCTTGCTTTTCAGCCTCACAGCCAGATTTTTCATCTTCGTTATTGTTTATCTTTTATAAACGACATACAGTTGCTTACTTCAGGCATTTTAGGATTCAATCAATTGTTAGCTAGTTTAAAGAACTGTTGTTTTATCGTACAATAAATGCACGTAAGGCAGTGAGAGTATTCTATTCAAGAGAAACAACTCTGAATTTCCCAGCTGATAGGTCGCTGATGTTGCAATGTATGGAGGCCCAAAGTGTCCAATATTAAATAAATAAATATGACATTATAGAATATGTATTGTATGAGTAATACAAAATGTAACATAACCACAAAGTTGTGAAATAATCCTGCTTCTTCTCACAATAACAGAGCTTATTATCACATTTGTATTTGATTCCAAGAGACAGTTTTATTTCATAACACCACTTTTTAATCGCAAAGATTTTTATCTGTCGATCAAGTCACAGTTATAACAATAGTTTCAAAAACTCAATGGATTATTTCACAATTTAATGGTTAAATTACAGAATGTGTCTGTATTTAGTTATATCATTTGTTTGACTTATTTATCTAACATTGAACATTTTGAGTCTCTGTAAAAAGATGAAATACAACAACTGTTATTCTGCTGAGTGCCAACTAATATTGATTACGCTTTTTTAATGAGTGGACGGATTAATCAGCACTAACAGCATTTAGCAACATCAGCTTGTTAGTTGATACAGTTAGCGATTGACTGGAAGTATTTTTCATATTTAATTTGAACCATTTAACACAAAGCTGTTTATTAGGAGGAGATAAATAAAACATGTTTAAAGTAATGCTGTGTTGTTTACAGCAGACATGCTTGATGATAAGATAACCCTGCAGGATAGAGGCTGAAGCTGAGACTCTCCTGATCCAAAGTCCCTGCTGAGAAGATGAAACTGAGATGAAACTCTGCTGTTTCACTGGTACCTGAATAGATCTCATTACAGCTGCACTGATAAACACAAACTACTACACTTGCAGATTTGCATATAGGGCTGGGTATCGTTTAAAAGAATTACGGTACCAATACCAGTACCTTTAAGCCACCCACACATGATCAGCGGTAAAATCGCTCTGCACTAGCTGTGCCATTGTTTTCCTAATGGCGAGAGCGGTGCTGCCTGATGAGGCAGAAGCGCTACCATCGGCATGATGCACTGCTCGAAATCGCCACAGAGCGCTGTGCTCAAAGTCCAAATGATTTCAACTTTGACCTTAGTTGCCGCTGACCTTTCAAAGCGCAACCACCGAGATTAACAGCTGCAACAGTTGTTGTTGCCTAGAAACAGTGAATGTCGTTCCTTGCACACATTTTGACGGCATATTTTATCTGCGCTGCGCTTTGACTCTGCAAGGCTCTGTGCGCTAGACCTCGCGGTGAGCGAAGAGAAAATTTCTTATCATGTGAAGGCAGCTTTAAATACCGATACCGCTAACCTACTTCATTTGATACCGTTTTTTCTACGTCATTCGATACCCGTCATGTGATTGGAAGTATTCAGTTAAATGCGTAAAATGACACCACCACTGCATTTATTTTCTACCAGGCGCCACAGGCGTCTAGTATAGCCATACTTTTCCAACGTTTTGGTGGCATCTTGGCACGCTGAACCGCCAGCTTCGTAAAATACACCGCGCTCAACTTCACCACACCTGTACAGACCGTATGGGTTCTATCTGCTGCGGTAGTAGGCCTATCACACGTTGCAATGAATCGAAGAATGCTTGCGGTGATTGGCTGCGAGCAAAACCATACAAATAGACATTCTTTTTTTGATCTGGGTACAAAAAAAGATTGAATACAGGTATCGTTTGACTGGTGAAGTTTCAACACTACTTGGTCAACCCGGTCACACGGGAAGGCGTATAAATAGCACGACATTACATGGAAAAGTTGTGTGTTTGTTGGACCCATCCACCTCCCGACCCGCCAGTCCGTCATAAGCGGTCCCCCTCACTTTTTATTTTCCGTCACTGGCTCAGATCGTAGCATATTTACTCGGAGCGTTTACATTGCGTTCAGTACGGACTACTCGGTGTACAAATGACGAGTCAAACACAAGAAAGGCGTTTTTATTGCACGCCAAATGCCTCGCGTATTATGGTGGCATTCAAACGCTTTTCCCTGCGAACAGGCTGGCTTAGTACTGGATTATTTCGGTACCGATACCCAGCCCTAGATTTGCATGGATGTACTCGACACCAAAGGTGAACGTTGCTCTACAGAACAGTGGCGTGCTTACATTTGCACCATTCTGCATCCCCGGCTGCATGAAAATAAATGCTTACTATTGTAGTACACTAAATGCTTGCAGAAGGGGAAGATGGGGTGGGGATGCAAAATGGTCAGAAGGGAGCATTGTGAAAGCGCAAAGCGTTTGGTGAAAGCAGAGGACAGCACTTGTGATGGCAGAACACATTCTACACTTCTTTTTTTTTTTTTTACATTCATCAGTAGAAACAAGACAGCAAATGGACTCTTCTGTCTAAATCCAACCGATTCAGCAGCCACATGAACTATTTTACAAGAGAAATGAACGGGAGCCAAACAGTATGGTCGGTTACTTACCACAGCGGCTGGTAGACGAATGTACAAACAGAGAAGTTTCAGGGTGGAGTTCGTTTCCCACTTTAACACCAAATGGTTTTTTTTGTTCAAGAAACAGACAGACTTCTAACCTGATTTCTAAACCATCCCTGGTGAACTTACATGCAGGTTTTCCCTGATTATTCTACTTGTTTTGTAAACTACTTAAGCATTTTTTTGGACAGAGTATTTGTAAACAGTGATACGAACAAATTGTCCTCTAGAAAGGGTTTCCGTCTCCAAGGTGTCTTCTCTGTGTAGTAGTAGTCCTCTTTTTGCTCTGCGAGGCTATTCAGTGATTTTTTTTGTTGCTACCAGCTACAACCGCACATTTTAACCCAGTTCATTGTAGTTCATGACAGTTCAGTCCAGTATAGATCAGTCAGTGTAAACTCCAGCAGTTCTCCACAACACTATTCACAACGTAAACTCTGTCGCTGCTCAGTCCAGCAGCTCTTCAACTCCACTCAGCACAGACCAGACTGCTCCAGGTCGCCATTGCAAACATGATTTATCACTCCAAACCTCAATCCTGAAATAAATAAACATTCAATAAATTAAAGGTATGTCATCATAGCGAGGGTTCAGCGCCGTTGCATCCAGTCCAAGAAGCGTTCCATGTTGGCGGTTTTAAATCGCAGCTACAGTTGTTAATGTACAGGTTATCCACAAATCCTCCGTGGTGACAAGAAGACTTAAATATCCCTTTTAAAAGGTCCATTTTCTTTTTGCTTTCTGTCATTTAGGAGACACTTTTTTAATATATTTCCTGTGTGGAGAGGCTTTCCCACCAGTGATTTGGACAAGCAAGAAGAATTTATAATGTGTTCAGTTAGTGGGGACAGTTAGTGGACCTTTCCCTCCTCAACAAATCACCACACATTCAAGAACATCCATGCTATCGAGTGAACTGCCCGCTTGTTACACCCACATTTCCATCATGAAGTTTTCTACAACATCGTGATGGCTCTGCTGCACATTGTTCCTCAAAAAGACTGTCCCTAATTAACTTTGTTAGTGAAGCTATACTGTGTGAGACAGGCTTCAAGCAATATACCAACCCGGACTAACGGGAAGGTGTATAAATACCATGGCATTACGCGGACATTACGCATGTCGTGAGTACGCCTTTTAGCCTTTTTGCATGTCATTTGTACGCCATGCAAACGTACGCAGTTAGGTTTAGGTTTACTAAAACACTTACTTAGGGTAAGTCATGGTTTGGCTTAAAATAAGTAAGCAAATTAAGTGAAACACGTCGGGAAACAATGGAACATAAGTACAGACGTACAGCTTTTCATACTACGTCACTAACTCTAAACATAGAATTTATACATGGGTGCGTTTACATTGAACTCAGTACAGGATGCCGTACAAATGACACGCAGAAATCAAGAAAGACGTACTTATTGCACGCTAAACGCCTTGCACATTATCATGGCATTCATATGCCTTTTTCTGCGAACGGGCTGAATGTGCAGGATCAGTCCCCTGATTCTAGCAATCCTGGCTTATTGAGCAAGACACTGACCCGGGAAGGGAACAGCAACTAAACCAACATGTTCTACCTCCTCTGATACATCTACTAGTTATGATCCGACAGATTCCCTTTGAAACTGTTTATTAATCCCTCACGAGAGTTTCTAATTCAAATCAGACTAGATGACTACAAATACATCGTTAGCAGTTTTGTCACAGTGCATCGCCATTTTAGCTACTGATATCACAGGTCAGGCAAAATATCACTGTCAGAAACTCAGTAAAGCTTTTTTAATATGTTCAGTTATATTAGCCAAAGCATGTTAGCTTAGCACGAAGGGTGAGATGCTTCTCAGTGATTATTATTCTGCCGGCCGGTTGGCTAGTGAGGCCGATCCCTGCAGGACCCTGAGCAACAGCACCAACAGACTTCTACAGATCCAACTGAAAGAGACGAGATACGATTAGCTCTTGCCTCCCATATATCATCATCATCTGTCCCTGGAAAAATAAACACTAGAAATATAAAGTAATATGTTGCCGTTATGCCTGCTCACAGTGGGTTTTCTAAATGCTCTTTTTCTCAACTTTTGAGGTAATTTCTTTGGGTTATTATGGGGTGTTCTAGGCAGTTTATGGGACCCGCTTCATATGTAATGGTTGAATGAAGTGTTAGTAATTAAGTATCGTACAGCCATACATTTCAATTATTTCTTCTGCTTATAAGTTTGGTCTAGTGGCGACAGAGTGGTCCTAAAGCAAGAAGTAAATCTCGCACCACAGGAAGGATTCAGGCACCTTTCCCACTCACACATTAATAAATACTAAAGATAATTAAATGCTTAAAGTATAATGTTATTGTGGGTGCCCTGGTGGTCACAGGTGGATAGTTATGGAGTGTTGGAACACTCGGATCTGCTCTCCGTCACAGTGTGTTGCCCATGCTGCTGCTCACCAGCCCTTTGATATTAGTGACGGGCCGGACGTCATGCAGCTGTCTCCTTCTGTCAATGAATGTGGCCAACCGCGTCGTGTCCAGGGGCGTCTTGGAGTACTCCCCGCCGTGTGCGCCCCCGCGGCCCACCCACGGGTGCTGCAGACAGGAAGTAGCGCTCGGCCTCTTCCTGGGATCCTGCTGCAGCGCCGAGGACACAAAATCCCTCGCCGCCTGGCTCACGTCGTGGAAGTAGTCGTCCGGGAAGCAGAAGTCCAGGCGGCAGATGTTGACGCAGGTTTCCTCCGGCGATTCGTCGAGAAACGGGGAGACGCCGCTGAGCATCACGTAGGCCAGCACGCCGACGCTCCACACGTCGGTCGCGACAGAGACCGGCGTCCCACGGATGAGCTCGGGTGCAGCGAACTCTGGGTTTCCGAGCAGGAGGTGGACGTACCGGCGTTGGGCGGACAGCTGAACGGCGTCGCCGAGGTCGATGAGCTTAATACCCGGGGTGGGAGAGTGGAGGTCCACCATGATGTTCTCAGGCTGCAGGAGAGAGGAACAGATTCAGAATCAGATGGAAGCTGATGATTTCATATTAATATTACATATGACTCTTTAAAAAAGACTTCTTTTTGCAACCAGAGGAGTCGCCTTTAAGTTTAAGGTTTCACTTTTCAGACTTGGAGGTTGCCCACCGGTCCATTGATAAGACAAGTCAGACTTTTAGCACACGCATACGCTGTATGTTTCTCACCTTCAGATCCAGGTGTGCCACTCTGCAGGTATGAAGGTGCTGCAGGGCCTCGAGTGTCTCTCTGATGAAGAACGCCACCTTCTCCTCCATCAGCTCATCGTGGGCGACGAGGTAATCGAGCAAACGACCGTCCTCCAGCCTGACACACAAACACACACACACACACACACACACACACACACACACACACACACACACACACACACACACACACACACACACACACACACACACATTAAAGTAACATTTACATAAAACTTAGATAATGTCATCTTCCTAGCCGGCCATCTGTATTATAAGATCTGATCAGCTGTCTGTATTAGAAGCGGTAAAAGGCAGCTGTTATAGCCTCCTGGCTAGTTCACTAAGACAAAACAAAAACGTTCTCCAGAGCTGATGTATTTACATTCAAAACTCTAGGAACTCCAGGCTTGATAAATGATTTCATGAGTCTGATTGGCATGTGATCCAGTTTTTATGATTTCAACTTGCTGGCACACTTCAAAAAGTTATGCAGCTGTGCTAAACATAATGTCTAATGTCTAAGAGTTGAGTGTTGAGCTCCAACTCGAGTGTGTTGGAGAAGAGACGAGAGATGAACGCTGAAGACTTACTGCTCCAGGATCAGCATCAGCGAGGCGGGAGACTCGTATGTGTCCAACAGCGCCACCAGCTGGTGATGCTGTACATGTCGGAGGACGTCGGCCTCGTGAGCCACCTGCTCCTTCTTCTGCATCTTCTTACTCACAAACTTCACCGCAACCTGAACAGAATAAAGATTACATGTGACATAGAACTGAAAGATGAGACAACAAAACTCACTGCAAACTGAAATATGCAACTTCAACGTGAAAAAATACAGATATGCTGCTAAATCAATTCTTCGCTTCGACGTGAAACACAAACACAGTCTTAAGCATCAGCTTTTGACAATACGAGTTAGTCTATCCAGGATGTCCTACCTCTTTCTTTGTAGTCTTGTTGAGACATTTTCTCACCACTGAAAATCGTCCTCTGGTGAAACAAACAAAAGAAACAAGAGGCTGAAGTAAAAAAAAACAACACAACTATTAACAGAAAGATTTTATTTTGAAAGTCAGGGTTTAGCGACGGTTTACCTTCCAATCTCACAGATCTCAGAGAAGGTCGACTCAAAGTTTTCTTTCCACTGGATTCCTGTTCCATCGTAGCCAGAGTCTGGACAGAGAGAGAGCAGGAGATTGAAGTATTAAACACTTTTCATTTTCAACACTACCTGAGCTTCTCTCTTATACAATAATGCAAAACCCAATGAAAAAAATCCCATTGTTTTTTTTTGTTGAGGGAACCAAGGTGATGCTAACTTCATTGTTAGCCTAAAAAAAAAACACATCATCCCTGCAGCACTCAATGCATTAATGTCTATCATTCACTCCCAGAAAGAAAGCAGAAATATTGATTGCATGATTTCCAAAAATGTTGAACTATTCCTTTGAAGATGTTTTTGCGTCCACATTATGAAACTGTGCGTGTGTGTGTGTGTGTGTGTGTGTGTGCAGACTTACTGCCACTGGGCAGCGTGACCATGTTGGAGGGTTCGGATGGCGGGCCGAGCCCCCAGCGGTTGGAGGCTCTCACTCTGAACTGATAGTGACCTCCGGGGATCAGAGTGTCGATCTGAACGCACTCCTCTCTGCTGCTGGCCACCTGTTGCCATAGCAACGAGTCTGAGGAGGGGAGAGAGGAGGGAGGGTTTAACCTCTCTGCATGTTTCAAAAAGCAAAAAATCCACACGGTCCCCCCCAACACACACACACACACACACACACACACACACACACACACACACACACACACACACACACACACACACACACACACCGGCATCTACACCTGCGTTGCCGTTAACGACCACGGCTCTGCCTCCTCCTCCGCCTCCATTAAAGTGCAAGGTGACTTTGATCATAAGGAGTGTTTCACCATTATAAAACAGTAACCCCGGTACACACACACACACACACACACACACACACACACACACACACACACACACACACACACACACACACACACACACACACACACACACACACACA
>CAKAOH010038002.1:16757-51757 GCA_916701665.1 Sebastiscus tertius
CACACACACACACACACACACACACACACACACACACACACACACACACACACACACACACACACACACACACACACACACACACACACACACACACACACACCTTCCTGTCTGTACTCCACCGTGTAGCTGCTGACAGCACAGTGAGCGGATGAAGCCGGAGGCGGCCAGTGGATCATCACCGCCGTGCTGCTGGCCTCCTGGGCCACCGGTCTCCCCGGGGCTGCTGGGATACCTGCAGGAGATACATACACACAGTCAGCAAACCACCAAATCCTGCTCTACTATTACACCTTGTTAACAGTCTAGTGCTGACCGGGGTTACTGTTTTATAATGGTGAAACACTCCTTATGATCAAAGTCACCTTGCACTTTAATGGAGGCGGAGGAGGAGGCAGAGCCGTGGTCGTTAACGGCAACGCAGGTGTAGATGCCGGTGTCCTGAGGCATCAGATTACAGATCTTCAACAAGATGTCACCTGTATCCCTGGAGAGGAGAAGGAGGAGACAAGAAATAGTAGGAGGAAGAGGAAGAAGATGATGGGAAGAAAGCAGGAATGTCAGACAGCGCAGGAATTAGAGCGACTAAGGAAACTTCACAAGCACTTGCCGTTACCTGATGTCTATGGTGAAGCGGTTGTTGCTGGTCACCGGGTTCTGGTCGGGGCCCTTCAGGGTGACGGAGGGTTTGGGTCGTCCACAGACTTTACAGCAGAGGACCACGGTCTCCCCGAACGCACACACCACGTCTGACAGAGGGACGAGGAACTCTGGAGCCACTGCACGCAGGAAACACATCACAAAATAAACTCAGATTTATAGTTATAGTTTTAAAGAAATGGACTTTATGTACCATAATATATTGAATACACCGTATAAAATGTGGCTGTGGAGGGGGTTGGCAAACACAGCGTGGCCCTCTGGTTTGTGATTTCATTCTTTCCCATCATGTCACA
This sequence comes from Sebastiscus tertius, assembly GCA_916701665.1. Taxonomy (NCBI): domain Eukaryota; kingdom Metazoa; phylum Chordata; class Actinopteri; order Perciformes; family Sebastidae; genus Sebastiscus; species Sebastiscus tertius. The sequence continues at coordinate 17,714 of CAKAOH010038002.1, forward strand.
GCAGTAAACAGCAGTGATCTAATTTGTACACAACCTCCCCCAACCTTCACTTTGAGGTGGTATTTAGACACAACGGATAACCAGCCAAGTCAGGCCTAATTCTTCAGGCACGGGGTCGTCACACTGAGCTGTGTTCTGGCACTAGATGGATTGAATGTCATCTTGCTTTTGGCTTATATGGCTGCCAGATTTGGCTAGTTATTGGGGGATGTGGACTTGGGCCCAGTTAGCAGCCCAGCTTTGGGAATCAGGCTGATTCTGGTGTCTGGTATAATTCATCAAGCAGATATGATGCCAACCCAATTTAAGTTTGGTGGTCAGCCCGGAAGCCCAGAGAGGCAAGTGGGAAAAAAAAAAAATTCTGATCTAAATTGTTTTCTCTCCTGTGTTTATTTCTTAAGAACAGGTGAAAAAAAAGAATTTTGCCAGGATCATTTTTCTAAGTTACTTTTTTTTCTATGTGTGGAAACAGGTGAACAATACAGAAGAGAATTAGAGCCGGGAGGAGGAAGGTTTTTCAATTATATTGCATGTCAAGAATAAGGTCAAACTTTCAGTATTAGTGCCCGGCATAAGAAAAATCAGAGAAGGATTTCTTTTTCTTTTTGAGAATGAAATCGAAATGTTCAGAATAAAGTTGAATACTGTACCATTTCACGAATAAAGATGAAATAAAGACGACATTTTGAGAATAAATGTCGAACTTGTGAGAATAAATCAAACTACTAGCGTTAGCACACATATACTGAAATTTTTACATTCTTCTCAAAATGCAAAATCATGTTTTTTATGCCTGGCCCTAATACTGCTCTGTATTTTTCTCCTGTTTTCACAGATTATATTATTATATTTTTTATATATTATCTGTTATTAAGTCATAAACACAGGAGAGAAAACAATTCAGATCAGACTTAGAAAATGGATCACCAGAATATATTTTTTCTCACTTGCCTCTCAGGGCTTTTGTCTAAATCTAAAACTACTAGATGATAAAGAGACTAAGATGACCTTCATGTGCGTCTCTTACCTTCCTGGATGAAGTTTGGGTTGAGAAGCTGAAAAACAGATCAAAGTTAAATTTAATGTGAGGCTAAGTTTAACACATAATACACATAAAAACAGAACCTGCACTATTTTCTATAATATTTGAAAACATGACAGTACTACAGTTCATGTTTTCTGTCCAAACTAAGATTCTAAAACACTTTTATCTTCTGCCAGTTCCCACTTTATTAGATGTTTCTGAAGACAAAATAATGTGGTTTTGTAACTCAGTGCAAGTCGTTTCGACAAAAACAAAATGTGTGTGCGTACCTCCATGCCTGTTTTTGGGTCAAGGTCGTCATCACAGTCGGACTCATCTGACGTGTGAACGTCCTGGTGGAGAATGGAGGAGGAGGAGGAGGAAAGTAGAAGAACAAGGAAGAGAAGAACAAGGGAATGAGGAGGGAAGAGGGTGGATGAAACTCAAAGAGAAGGAAGCAGACGAGGAGAAAAGAGCAGAGGAAGAACAAGAGGAAAAGGAAGGAGAGAAGGGAGGGAAAAAAGCAAAGAAGAAGAAAATTCATGAGGAAGAAATATTAGAGGAAGAGGGAATAAGATAAAAAAGGAAAGTGAGGAGGATGAAGAGAATATTAGGTGTATGTTAGTTCATCACTCCGTGGCTAAAGAGAGGAAATCAGGAGAAACATTTTAGATAACCTGGAAGGAACTTCTCTGTTCTCTGATACTCACCCGGGAGCTGGTACTTAGCTTTATACGTCACTGCTTCCTCATCCTCTCTATTTTCCTTTCCTTTTTAGGAAGAATGGCGTTCCCCACCCTTTATCAAGGAGCAATTCACTACTAGATGCTGGCTCCAAGAAAATTCCCAACTCATATGTAGAAAAACAAAGTCATTGAAGCTTTTCCAAAGGAGATTTGGCTTAAAAGCAATTTTAAATTTGTTCCATAACAAAGATGTTAAGGCCAAAAGGTGTCTCACCCCACAGTCAGCTGTGTCAGCTGTGGTGCCTTTTTTTATTCATTAAATTAGTAATAATTCAACGAGAGATAAACCCAAATGATTGGTTTCTAAACGCTGACGTCAGACACTACATACAGTTTTCTTACAGTCTAGTATCTTTATCTAGACGTTTCCGTTGCACTCAGCAGCGGGCAGGATCCAAGCTCTCATTTATTACATTTCTTTTGTTGTAAATAAAAGAAACAGATATTAAACCCAGAGATGCCTTCAAGCTTGAAAGGGCTGTAAATGTGACTGGTCTCCATTATCGGAGCTCGTCTTCAACATTCACAGTTGCTCATAGTTTCAACCTCAGCATACCTTAATAAACACTATTTACTGCCTTTTATGTAGAAACCCTTTTAGGGTGGATAGTTGCAAGAAGCAGAAGTAATTCACGTGTTCATGTGTACATTCATAAGACAGGGAAATACAAAGGAAGTGATACAGTTAAACAAAGGTTGTGTATCTAGATGCATGAATCATTGCTTGTGTTGAACTCTAGAATTAAACCTCGTACTGTAAATCACCCACATCTGTAGAAAAGAGAGATCCTTCATGTCAAAAAATGCAGATGAACATAAAGTTGTGCTCTGCTTTCGTGCAGTATTTTTACTGACATCATGAGACTAAACATCATGAGGATCATGATGCTATAAACAAACACAAAACACTTTCTGGGGCTCCATAATGTTAGTCCACTACAGAAAACACTGGTTAGCACAGCAGAGCGAAAACAAAGTCAAACTTAAATCAACACTCAGTGAATTCTACCTCTACCCATGCACAGGGAGGGAGAAATAAATCACAACGCAAAAACACACAAAAAGAAATCAAGACTTTATTTTTCAATGCATTTGAGGGTTTTGGGGAAAAACAAAAAGATTAAAATAAAACTTGCAGTGTTCTTCTTTAATGGTTCTCAACCGTCAACCCGTCTAGATTTAGATTTTGTTTTTTTTACATGTTTACCCGTGTTTTAACCCAACCATCTTAAATCTTAAGGCCTGTTCACTAGCAATAACAGAGAATTTGATACTGGAATCAATTGACTGCAAAGGCATCGTTGTGATTGGTGGATTTGCTCACAGCTAAGTCAATCCACACAGAATTTTCCTATAGTTTCTTTGTGAACTTTAAAGCAAAACTCTGTAGACCAATTCCTACCCATCTTGATTGTGCTGATCATAAAGCTTGTACTGGCCAGCTTGGCAGGCTGTTGTGCATATTTACAGTGAGGTAGCATGTTATCAGTTAGTTTGCCGCCCACAGTAGCAGTCTTCACTAATGCTGCATTCACATGTAATCAGTTAGACGGACATCACCTTCTGGACGGCACGGGAAAAACAAACACACAGTCTGACAAAAAGTCTGGACAGCAAAACGAAACACACGATATATGTTGCTATGGTGGTGGAATAAAACATAGTAAATAAAATTATTGTGTGTCTACTATTTTATGTGATTATTCTAGTAATGCATGTAGCTATTCTATTCTAATTCTATTGCAAACTTAAACAACCTCCTCTGGTGTGAGGGAGCTACGTCGTAACCGCTTGTAAATTCCGTTGCTGCGGGCGACAAAAAGGACAGCAATGCCGTCTACCGTTGTCGGTATTCTCTGCCGGCCTCACCGAATTTTACAGTCCTGCTCTCGTCCACTAAAGTTGTGTCTGGTTTTCCGTATACCGTCTGCCTGATTCCATGTGAATGCAGCATAAGTCACCAAACTTCCAGGACCAACTATTTTGCTACGCCTTACTGTACAAATTCATTTTGTTATGCCACTTTTTCGTCCGGCCAGGCACTTAAGTTATAGTACACATAGTAGAAGAAATAAATATAAATACATATTGTTAATATTGGATACAACGGTGGCTAATTCATTTAAGTTATGCCTAATACTTAAGTCGTGGTTTAGTTGGCCAATCGCAGCGCTTTTGCCCATCCATAAATAAATAAATAAATAAATAAACAAATAAATGTAGCCTACTGAACCGAGCACGGTCAATAACAGTGTGAATTGATGTCTGCTGCAGGTTGAGAACCATCGCTGGAAACAAATAGAAACACAGCAACGACTGTGGGTTTGCACACAAACACACACACACACACACACACACACACACACACACACACGTGCGCGCACACACACACACGGGTTAAGAAAAAAAATAAAAACCAAGTGGGGCAGGTGAGGGGGTTTGGGCACACACATATGACATCAGCAGCGTGCGCCGTCGGCCTGCTTTACTCACTTTGCCCTTCGCCCTGGTGGCGGGGGAGGCGAGCGGCGGAGGGGGCGTGGTTTCTTTGGGCTTACGGAGGAGGCCATTCTCCTGACCTCTGACCCCCACCGCGCAGATGTCCTTGGCGGCTTCAGCACGCTTCCTGGCGCGCAGTGTGTTCCACGACAGAGACTTCCTGTACGGTACAGGAACGAGAAACGTCAAGCAGCCAATCAGAGAGAAGCTCAGCGGAGTCCAGCTTAGTCTGGCTGCAGAGGCAACGTGGCTGTCAGGTCAAGACCTCCTCAGAAACCCTCTGGAGCTGAAGTCTGCTACACATTTAGTGTCATGTTTTGAGATGAATATCTATTCTGTCTTCTCATCTTTGTATTTACAGCAAGTGTTATTAGTTACATCTATGTTTGAAAAAACTAAATGTAAAATTGTATATTGTCTTGATGTCATTTTATGTTAAGTTTCTACTATTTATTAGTTTTAGCATACTAACTTGTAAGCATGTAAACTTTGGAACTGTGAAAAACACTTAAGCATGCTGCTATTCTAGCAAACTGACAGGTATTACCTCACCAAAATGGTAGCAAACATCACCATACTAGGCTTGAAAGGACACACAGCTACTCAATTTACATTTGTTTTGTTAAAAGCTTCAACAATAATAAGTAAGGGGTAATGTACAGGGAGCCGGTCATTGTTGTGAAAGAATCCCAGACAGGGTGATGCTGCACCCTGACGCCCCTATCGCGATGGCACGCGCCACTTCCCAGCATTGGACACTTGTTGGGCTGCCACTAGACACACAACACACTCGGCACCTGACTGGACGAACGCTTTCCCTCCGTGGGCTGCTGCTCCCAGCTTTCAAACCGGAACCAATATGGAGACTCGTTTGGAAACTTTCTTTTCTTATTTCACGAAAATAGTTCACTGAAATGTGTTTCTGAAAACATTTGAGGCGAGAAATAATCCCTGCAGTTGCTGAATCTGTCTTTATTTTGGATCGACAACGTTTATTTTAAAAGATTCTTGGGAGTTTCGAGAGGCGGCGAGTCGTGTCGTACGCCCCTGATTTGCATAAAGTAGACTAGACCTCAACTTTATGCAAATGAGGAGCAGCCGTCGTGACGCTCCGTCTCTCGAATCGCGCCGCCACGCTACCAGAATGCATTGCACGGCTGATTACATGGACAATGAATGGCAAGCGTGGAAATATAATTATTTTTTTGTTATTTTGTTCTTTTTAAGAATCAGAAAATGTCTTTCATAAAAATAAGAATGAATGGTTCATTGTATATTGTGTTCATCACCCTGTGGCCTCTATAGTTTCCTCTATTGCTTCTATAAATCTAAATGTTTGTGTGTTGTAGCAGAGGGTCCTGACGGGGTCGCTGTTGCCCTAAAGCTGCAGCCAGACTCTTCTGGTCCATTAAGAGACAGGAGAGGACGGACAGAGGGACAGAAAGACACTGGTCTGACTTTATTGAGACAGAGATAAAGTTAGACTGGAGGAGAGAGCGACAGAGAGAAACAGTAACATACTGTACCTTCCTCTAACACAACCACAGACAGACACTGTTAACTGTTATGGAGACCTGCAGGATATCACACCTGCAGTTCAACACGCTTGTGACTCCTGTAGACTCACGATTCATTCACGTTCATTTATGTTCATTTACTCTTGAACGAGGAGCAGATAATGTGTGGAAGAATCCTCCATAGTTCGTTCAAAATGCATTTCACTGTCTCAATAATACCTTTTCTAAGTGTCATGTCATATTAACCACTTCAGGTCAGATAAACTTGGAAGCAGTTTTTTTCCCAGAGTCACTGCTCACATAATTCCTCTCAATTCATAAACATAAAGCAGTTATTAGTGTTTAAAAATCACGTTTAAAAAACATGAAAAATGTTCCTTTCTTTTGCAAAATTGACATTAAACCAAAACAGACCTACTCTCACCTTTTTTTTAAATGTATTTATATTTCATGTTTGTAACTTCTGTGGAGTGTCAAACCGTTGTGGTTAGTAAAAACTGAAATTAAAAGGTCAAAAGAAATGTCACTACAATAACAACAAATACAAAAAGCTGAAATTAAACATACAGGGAAAAGGTGCAGACAGTAATTATATACCTGTTGCTCTAGTGAAAGAAACCTTCAGTGCTGTAACACTTTATAGTCATACATTAGTAATAAATAAAACCCTGTTTTATCTTTTCACTTTCAGTCTAATTTCCTGAAGAAGATCCTCTATAGAGATAACATCAACTTAAAATATAACCTTACTAATTGTTCCCCCTAAGCCAGGGGTCAGCAACCTTTACTATCAAAAGAGACAAAATCTGTCTGGAGCAGCAAAACATTTGAGCATCGTGATGAAGGTAAAACCGTTTATAGTCTAAGTATATAGTATATAAGTCTAATGCAGTGAGGGCCCAAGTGTAAAACGCACTACGGAGTATTAGGGCCACATTGAGGGAAAAACATTTCCAGAATAAAGTCATAATATTACGAGAACAAAGTAGTAACATTAAGAGAATAAAGTCATAACTTAACACGAAGAAAAAGTCGTAATATCACGAGAATAAAGTCATATCCTTATGAGAAAAAAAGAAAATAACATGTAAAACTACTACTCTATAATATTATGACTTTATTCTCATAAACCTACGACTTTGTTCTCATAACTTTATGACTTTATTCTTGAAATCTCAGATTGATTTTTTTCCTCAATGTGGCCCTAATACTCCGTCGTACCGTCGTACCATAGACCTACAACAATGATAAATAGAAATGAAAATGTAAACAAAAAACAGTTTTTCATTTCCATTTTTATAAATCCACAGGGAGCCACTGGAGAGGAGCTGAAGAGCTGCAGGTTGCTGACCCCTGCCCTAAGCCAGCCCCTTTAGTCACTCCTAAATGTGTCTCTCCATCAGTGCACACAGAAGCAGGCAGACCGCTCAGTTTAACGTTTGCTGTTGTAGTTTATTTACAAATATTAAAAACTACAATCATCTTCAGCCTAACGCAGAACAAAACAACTTCACCTTCACGTCGCTTTGCTAACTCATGCTCAAGTCCAAAAGGTTTATTTTACATATTTAAAATACATTTAAAATCATTAGTTGTTAGACTACCAACAGTACAATGCTGATCGTTGCCATTAAACGCAACATATTGCACAGCCTGACTTCATTCATATTTTTTCTCATCTTAAATAGTGCAAAAGGGATTTTTCTTCTTTTTCTTTTTTTTTTTTTTTAAACAGGAATGTTCTAGAGAGCCTCAGTCGAAAAAAAACAAAATTAACTTTGTACAGTGAACTGCCGACATAATAAACAAAATCAACATGGAGGAGGAAACAAAATCCAACTTTGTCCGTGAAATAAAATAATAATTAACAAGGCAGAAAAACAACAACAACAACAAGAGGAATAAACACAAACTTGTGTATAGATTGCCACAGACAACAAAATAAATCTTCTCCACTGCGGAGAACGGGGCTGAGTCCACCTGAATGCCCCAGGGGAGGTTTTTTTTCTTTTCAAAAAACAGTAAAAAGAAAAAAAATATACCAAAAACATAAGAAAAAGCAGGGTGTTAGGAACTGAAATAAGAGTCCGGTTTTAGCTCCACATGAGTGTCAATGGTTTTCTCTCTCTCTGGTTTCCAGAGTCATCTACAAGTTACAAGATTTTCTATCCAGTCTATTTCTGTGGGATAAATCCTCAGTACTCGTTTACATGGAACATTATCAGTGTGTGTGTGTTTTAGTTCGGTTGCCTGAAATCCGTTTTCATGTAGTTGCCACAGAGCTGTCAATGGCTCAGAAATGAAACTGTCACTGCAGCAGCTTGACGGACAGTAAGAGACCAGTTCTGTACATTTTACCTCCGAAGAGCAACAACAAGACAAAGTCAGGAGTTAAAATACAAAAAAAAAGTCTCCTGTGAGGTCCAAGAGTTCGTTCTTAAAGGGAGGAGGAGGAGGAGGAGGAAGAGGAAGAGGAGGGGTAAAGTATGGGAGGGAGGGAGGAACTGGGGATGGGAGCAAAAAAAACAAAAAAAGACAAGAGTTTGTCACCTCAAATCTCTCATCCAATCCGAGTGCTTGGTTCGAAGCCCAACCAGAAGTGCGTCTGTCTGCAGGTAAAGAAGTGCTGGGTGGGGTTGGGGAGGGACTTACTTGATGTTGTTGGCATCGGCCACGGCCGCCGGGAAGGAGGACGTAGAAGAAGAGTCTTTTATGGGCTTTGTGAGCGGGCCCAAGATGTTTCCCGGCACCCAGCCCTCGGCCGCGGGCGACTGGCTGTTGGCCGGCCGGTAAACAAGGTACATGTTCTGCTGATTGGTGGCCAGGATCTGGACCGTCTCGCCCTGGCTGACGCAGATCTCGTTCTCTTTGAGCGCCGAGTAGTCCTGAGAGACCAACATGGTGGAGGAGACGCCGTTACAGCCGCCTTCAATGTCCTGAGGAGGAGAGGAGAGGATGGCGAAGAGAAGAGAGGGGGGGGGACACACAAAGAGGAGACCAAAGAAAAGAAATGACGGACAAAGAGAGGAATGAGGACAATTTGAGGACAAAGGTTAAGGTGAGTCTATGTGGGTTGGATGACAGTCCTGCTGGCTGTGACGCCATTACAGCTGATCCAAACCTGAGGAGGAGCAGAGGGAGGTCAGGACCGAGGAAGAGGAGGAGGAGGAGGGAGAACAATGATAATCAGAGCATCAGCATAGAAGCACATATGTCAAACCCAAACTATCTGCAGAGTCAGGGGCGCAGCTTTTAAAGGTTATTTTACTACAGGATATATCCTTTAAAAGGTCCCATATTGTAAAAAGTGAGATTTTCATGTCTTTTATATTATAAAGCAGGTTTGAGTGATATATAAATACTGTGAAAGTATCGAAGCGCTCAATGTACAGAGAAATACACAGAGCCCGTATTCAGAAATTGTGCGTTTGAAACAAGCCATTGGGATTTCTGTCCATTTGTGATGTCACAAATCTACAATATTTAGACCATTTCACAAACGTAAACATTCTAAATGTGTCGCAGTTTATTTCCTGTTGCAGTGGATGTGAATGACATCAGCTGACAGGATGTTAACATGGACCCAAACTGTTGCCTAGCAACGCAATTCTGTTGCCATTCCGTTGAAATGCACTAAAACGGAGCGTTTCAGACAGAGGGTAAATACAGGTATATTCAGATAGACAGGATGAGAAAAAGAATGTGTTTTTTGAACATTAAAGCATGTAAACATGTTCTAGTAGAAACCCAAAATACAAGCATAAACCTGAAAATGAGCACGATATGGGACCTTTAAGAATGTAGTCTTTGTTCTATTTTAGTTGATTTGAACTTATAGAAAACTGTAAAAGTATTGATCTAAGGAACATTTCTCCCTTGACGAGGGTCAAGAGCTTGGCAGGCTGTGAATCACAGAGTGAGCAGAGCTGTCCAGCCTCCTGCAGACAGCAACATGTTTTCAGTCAAAGTAGGCCAGGAGGATAACAGCTTGGTACAGTACGTGTGTATATATATATATATATATATATATATATAAACCCACACTGTGCTGCTACACCTGCAGTAGCCCAGATTATAACCTTGGCTTTTAGGGAACGGGAAGCTGAACAGACAGCATGAAGGGTGAAAAGTGTGCTCCGTGTCCTAGTTCACCAGCTGGCTGCTGCAATCTACGCTTAATGGCCAAGTCTAGACTATACAACCGCAAAATGAAGAGGAGCTGCGTGTGTATGCAAAACTGCTGAGAAATTATGAAACATCCCAGCCAACAAGCCAGTTCCCCTCCCATCACGTGTGTGCAGGCTGTTAGCAGGAACTCACCCTGGAGTCGAAACACGTTGAGCCGCCGTTGGATGTGGACACCTTCATCTGGGTCCTCCCTCGCTCCGTCTCCTTGTCGCTGAGGCCGACCGCCGAGGACGGGCGGCTGTGTGACGTCATGGCGGGCCGGTTCCCCGAGCATGAGCGGTTCCTGGTCAGCGAGGAGCTGCTGCCGGCTCCGCCCTTCTCCTTCTGGTACTCGATGGGAGACTGGAGAGCTACAGTCACACACAGATGGAACATTTTATATTCCTCTCTAGTGGTGTCATTTCAGGTCTGCTGACTCTCCAGATGTTTTGTTGTTTTTCCTCCTCTGGATGTGAATGAGAGTTTTGGATCCTATGTGCTATTAGCCCATTATACACACTTTACATTACTGCTGACCTGTTCTGAAAGAATGCAATGTTATTGTTCATTTAAACGTACTTATGGGAAGCCATTGTTTTATTCTTCCTAGCACTCAAGTCCAATCAGAAAAACACAACATCCACAAACTCAGCTAATGATCTAAGTCACGACCAAATTAAATAATTACCACATAACCCTTTTTTTTATTGTGCCCCTTTTTGTGTTGTATTTTTGTTTATGTGCAAGTTAAGATTTCTTGATAGGGCACCTAAAAAACCTGCAACAGATTTCAGAAGTTCAACAGCTAAAAAATGCAAAACAACTGGTATGATGTGGAATAATGTTGATAAAAAGTAAACAAAATTAGTATCTTAAAGGTCCCATATTGTAAAAGGTGAAATTTTCATGTCTTTTACATTATAAAGCAGGTTTAAATGCTTTATAAATACTGTGAAACTATCAAAACGCTCAATATACGGAGAAATACACACATCCTGTATGCAGAAATTGTGCGTTTGAAACAAGCCATTAGGATTTCTGTCCATTTGTGATGTCACAAATCTACAATATATAGACCATTAACACGGTTTTAAACATAAACATTCTAAATGTGTCCCAGTTCATTTCCTGTTGCAGTGTATGTAAATAACATCAGCTGACAGGAAGTAAACATGGACCCAAACTGTTGCCTAGCAACGCAATTCCTCGCTGACCAGGAACGGAGCGTTTCAGACAGAGCGTGAATACAGGTATATTCAGGCAGACAGTATGAGGAAAATAAAGTTGTTATTTTTAACATTACAGCATTTAAACATGTTCTAGTAGAAACACAAAATACAAGTATGAACCTGAAAATCAGCACGATATGGGACCTTTAACTACAGAAGCCCTGAGAGGCAAGGTTAAATCTTTATTTTTTTGAGAGCACTGATAGCCAAAGCCTCCTCCTAGGAATTAAAATTAAATTAAACTTGCCTCTTAGGGCTTCCGTACTTAACAGTTTCTTCAGACGTGGTTTTAAAATACCAGAACACTAAGCCAAGACTTGCAGAGACAGTGACAGTGTTTGACTGATCTGAGGGGAACATCATTATACAGTTTGACCATCGGTGCGTCCGTTGTCTCTAGTTGGGGGTGAGAAATTACGCCATGCTTCAGATGAGAATATTTAAATTGTGTGTGTGAATATGTTTTCTCACCAGACAGGAAGTTGCTCTGAGCATCCAGGACGTCCTGGATGTGTCGGACCCAGATCTGCTTGATGTCGACGTTGGCAGCCTGCAGGGTGTAACGGGCGCACGAGCCGCGACACGTCAAGACGAACTTACAGGGATCGTTGTCCGCGCTGTCCTCCAGACCCAGGCAGGATATCTGGTGGAGGACGGGAGGAGGCAAGGTGGTGACTGCTGTAATTTATATGCCGGAGTGTACGTGGCATTGCCCCGTAGTATTTGGGACGCAGTGTCCCAGGTTATGTCATAGATATTTCAGATTTTTCTGGGATCAAATGGACAAAATTACTTGATTTTCTCTGGAAAAAGGGATTGCACTGTTAATGTTATCCCCCATTATCTGCATACCTTGATGCTCTTCTTGAACTGGTACCCGGGCGTGGACGATCCTTTCCTGAGCAGCTCACTGGAGATGATGATCTGCTCAAAGAGGAAAACTCGCCGTTCTTTGGAGCGCGACAGGACGCCGGCGTCCTGCTCTGTCACAAAGAAGGTTTCCTGCTGCAGCAGTTTGCCCTGACAGGTCAGTTTACCCTGTAGAGAACATGGATCGGTCAACAGACGCAATTCATTCAATGCTCACTTGTCAGTTTGTCTTCATTATTACCAGAAATTAACAGGTGGAGGGTGAACTGGATTGTGTGCTGTGTGCAAACCTGTTATCAATGAGCAGAACAGGAAGTGAACGTACCTCATATCCCTGCAGCCGACCCAAATTCATCATGTCATTACATAGTTTAGGGACTTGAGACATCAAATCTACCGCTTTCTGTAAGAAGAGAGATTCAAATCATTGGTTAGGTGTTCACTTCAGGTCTGTTAATGCAGAGTAAATACTGAATGTGTCGTGGAAACTGTGACATTTCAGCACTTTAAATTGTGTTTTTTACCTCAATTTGTTCGCAGTCGATGCCTGCCTTGGAGCTGTACTTCAGGAAGTCCTGAGGAGAAACATTCAAAATATTAAAAATAAAAGAAACACATAATGACATTACGCCTGATAGAGGATTAGTGTGTCTGTTACCTTCAGCAGCAGCTGGTATTTGGTGATTCTCTGGATTGGTTTGATGAGGAAGTCACTGAGGGTCAACCTGGACTGAGTGTCCTGCTGGATTAACTGGAAGACAAATACCAACAGCATCAGCATGCTTCTTTTTCATCCATTTGTCATAATTCAACTTCAAGTTTTTGTTGTTTAGCATAATTAAAAAAAAGAAAACAACTACTAACACTATAACATAAAGAGTCAAAACATCACTTACATCAAAATATGTGTCATATTCTGCTACGATGAACTCAGACTTCGGCTTATTCTGACAATAAACCACATACATGTGGAGTCTTCTCTCCTGTTACAGAAAGACACAATTTTTTCCAGGTCAAATACATTATATAATAGCACAAAAGTCATCATCACCATTATTATCACACAGTGTTTTACTCACGTGTTTGATGAAGAGCTCAGCAAGGTGTTCGTTATCTTCCAGACATTTCTCCAGCTCTCCTACGAAGAAGCTGTCGGAGACAGAAGAGGGACGTTATTAGTTAACAGAACAACAGGGACCTCTCTGGGTCCACTTCCAGCCTTCGGACCACCAACGCTGGACTCACTCTCTGTGCCAGTCGTAGATCTGGTGGATGTTCCCGAAGACGATTTTGTCTTTTCCTTTCATGTCGTCGGGGACGCCCTTCTCCTCGATCTTCTTCATGAAGCCCTGCAGAAGGTCACAGGAGGTCAACAGGTTGAGGATGCTCCGCTCACTTAGTTAGTGATGAGAAATTAACACCAGAACGCACGAGAACAGTATACATCTAGATGAGATTGTTGTGTGGAGGGGGTTTGTCAGCCTTTTTCGTGTCAAAGTTACATTAATATCATCATAAACTTAACAATTACAGTAGAAGAGGCATTTAGTAAATGATGGTCCCGTTTAGAGTCAAATAGACCATAAAGCAGGGGATGCTTTAGGGCGGGGCTACCTTGTGATTGACAGGTCGCTACCACGGCGTTGTCCGGTCTTGGAGTTGTTCATGTTTTCGTCATATAGAACTTTAACCCTTTCACAGTGTGTTTTCACTTCATGAAAGTTAATTATAATGTTCTCGGTCACCTAAAATGTCTTCTGGTTGCAAAAAACAAAGACGGCCAAAATGCCAATTTTGAGGCTTCAAAACGGCAGTCCACAAACCAATGGGTGACATCGCGGTGAGTACGTCCACTTCTTATATACAGTCTATGGTTTGAGGCCTGAAACATGTTTTGTGAGGTCACAGTGACATTTGACCACCAATATTTGCCAAATTTGAAGAAAATCCCTCAAGGAGTTCCTGAGATATCGCATTTACGAGAATGGGACGGGCGTGAGGTCACGGTGACCTTTGACCAACGTAATCTAATGAGTTTATCCTTGAGTCCAAGTGGACGTTTGCACCAAATTTGATGAAATTCCTCCAGGCGTTCTTGAGATCTTATGTTCCCGAGACTGGAACAGATGGACAGACAACCCGGAAACATAACTGCCTCTAACTGTGGCTGTCGCCGGCGCAGAGGCATAAAAAAATGACCATAAAGAAAAACTACAACAGGATAATAATCTGGCAGAGATATTCCCAGATGTGTGTAATCCATCAGCAGCGAGTGTCTCACCTCCACCACGATGCCCAGGTCTTTGACGTAGTCTTTCTCCGTCTGAATCAGCTCGTTCAGGACGAACCTGAGCAGAACAAACAGTTAACATCAGCTGAGGAAACGTCATCACTGTCAACCAGGACTACCGGACGTAATGTGACCTTGAGCATTGGCAGCAGCAGTGATAATACACTACAGTACTCACATCCGTCCTCTCATAGCTTTGGCTCTCTGCTCCAGTTCAGGGTTTCGTGGCTGGACGGGAGTGGTTTGCTCTGGTGGAGAGAGAGGAGAGAAGCCCGGGTACGCTCCTGGTTCCAGAGTCTGAAGAGATGAGAGGAGGTCAGTGATTAGAGGTGGATTCAATCTCCAAAAGCACACATATTCTCCTCTATCAAGTCTATTTAATTCATACAGACCAGAATCATAGGTTTGTCTCAGAGGGCTTTAAAATATGAACAACATTCAACACCCTCTATCTAGACTAAGACGCTCAATAAGCAAAACCTCCAGGTAAAATCCAACATCAGAATAATGCTATGATTTCCTGGCAGCAGGAGTCTTTATGAGGAACAACCTGTGTTAATGGTGAAAAGAAAACTCCCACCTCTGCTTTTCCTAATTACAAATCATGCAAAGAGTTGGACGTCCACACAGTTAGCTTCATTGTTTTACTGTACATGTGCACAACCCATACATGCACACAATCGCACACACTCACCATCTTGGTTTTAACCAGTTTTTCTATGGCGCTAACCAGCTCTGCAGCGCTGGGCACCTCAGAGGACGACTGCATAGACGTTAGCAAGGATGAAGACTGAGAGAGGAAGAGGAGGAGGATCAAAAGCATGTTAGAAAGATTGGAAGTGAAGGAGGGAGAGAAGGCAGGAAGAAGAGTTATAGCGAGAAAATAAAAAAGGAAAATAAAAGGCAGTGAAAGCTGTTAGTTAGTTAGCAGAGGACAGCAGCAGGTGGACACACTGCAGGATTTATACCAAATTTACAGAACACTGAAGTTTATCAGTAGGAAGCATGTAAATGCAAAAGATGCTGGTTTGACAGATGTTAGTGGAGAGATAAATTCTAACTAAATATAAAGCAGACATCTTCAAGGCATTATAAGACTACATGTTAATCTAACTTCCACTGAAGATCTATTTGAGCTTCTAAGGAAACATCATCACTAATACATATACGTCTAGCATCCACACTACTCCGGTGTTTTTGAGGCCCTAAAACTGAGACGTTTGAAAACGCTGCCGAAGCTGTTTTAGTTTGAAAACTCGGGGGTTGAGTTTTAGTCTGGATGGACAGAAACGGAGACCTTTGGAAACAATGACGCAGACACCCGTGTTCACTTCTGTATCGAGTATAACCCAAGCCCCCAGGAAGTGCGACAGTCGTTGATCCCAACTTTTGTAGTGGCCAAACGGCGGTACTGCAACCTCTGTTTCAGTCACGTGGTGCATTAGGCCCAAAAAGACTTTTCCCCATAGACTTACATTGGGAAAGAAACGTCTGTAACTCAGCGGATAATTTATTTTGAGGTGAATCAACTTCCCAGTACGAACACTTGAAGAGTCCTTATTTAAATCATTAGGTTTTAAAGTTGTTAAATGCACTAATAGCCGAATCCAGAGTTATTTCCCTTCCTCTGTTCATGTGAATGAGACCCAGACCGAGGCTGGAGCACAAGCCGTGACGACGGTGTGATGTTGGGACGCCGTGACTGAGTCATGTGACTGAGCGGACACCACTGCGCATGTTCCACGTCCCCAAGATCCGGGTACTTTTGCAGACGGAAGTCGAGCCATTTAGGCTTCATGCGCCACTGAGCAACTTTCATAGGAATGAACGGGGCCCCGCCTCCAACACTGTATCCAGTTCTCTTAATAAATCCATGGTCTAATCAGTCATGAAGTGTCCTTCCCTGATTCGTCACGCCCCTATCATGTGACTCTTTTTCCGGAAGAAAAGAAACGACATCAGCCTCGACCACAAGTGCTTAATTTCAACATGGATATCGAGTTACAGGCGTTGCTGAACTTGTTATCTCTGCTGTGCAGTTAAATTCTGCATTTTATAATGATACTACTGCCTACATGCGCAGGAGGAGAGCTATTATTAGAGTGCTTTGCATCAATTCCAATGTTCATCGCTGCTTCCCGTTTACACCGGCACGCACATGTCAAGTGGAATGGTCATTTGAGATATGTTTTCGGGCGTGGCAGTATGGAGGAGATTAATTCTGAAATGGCTCGTCTGGACGGAGAAAACATATTAGTTTGAATGTAGCCTAAATGACCAAGATTAGAATAAAGCTACAGTGAAACCTCCCTCCTCTCACCTTGTCGTCCTGAGCTGAGTCCTTGATGATCTCCATGGGCGGAGGCAGAGGGGTGTGGGCCTCCTCGTCCTGCTCCTCCTCACCGCCGCTCTGCATCCCAGAGGGCGTCTTAGAGAGGAGGTTCCCTTCCTTACTGAGGAATCGCTGGAGGGACGCAGAGACAGAATATACAGTCAGTTAAAAATGAAAAATAAATATGAACTATTTCTTGACACCTAAAATTACTTCCAAATATAAAAGACGACCAAACTCTCAGCTCTTTTGGTCAGAAGTTTTAAAATTTATAGAAGACATTTTCAAAAAACCTCTGTATTGAAAAGCAGAGCATATCATACCGGGAAACCTCCAACTGGTCTCGGTAAAGATGAACGTTACTTATTTAGAATACTCAGAATCACAGCGCTGAAGCAAATAACAAAAGGCTGGAATGAAAAACTTAACCCCAAGATTTTATAGACTGGAAAAGTTTGATTATTTTTATTATTATTAACTTATTTATTTATTATTATTATTTCCTTTTTTTCTCTCTCTTTGTATTATTATTATTATTTTTTATTCTATTTTTTTATTATTTTATTTCAATTTTGAATATTGATGTTGTTTTCTTTTGTGTACTTATTGTGTTTGTTTCTAAGCTCAATTACTTATGATATAAGTTTATAAACTATTGTAATAATGAACTGTAAATTGCATATAAGAAAAAAACGGGGAAAAAATAAAGGACAAAAAATAAAAATAAAAAATCACTTTTTACCACCTTAATATTAAACCGTCTATTTCAAACATCGCTTTATTGAGCACACTCATTCGTCATACGCAGGATATGTGATTGAAAGGTGTCTCCTTGAATCCACTGTGGACAGCATGTCAGTGATTTTAATGGTGTCACTAGTTTGTATCCTCCTTTCACCTCCTCTTTGGGACAAAGGAGTCATTTTGTAATGTGGCATCATTTCCAGATTGTGACTACAGACACAGACTCTGGATCTGTACGAGGTCCTTCAGGCAGATGTAGGTTAGAATCAGTTTACTTTCTTCTTTTCTTTTTAAAAAAATCTGTATTTATTTCAAAAGGGCAGTGTTTTTAGCTACACTGATGAGAGATGTGAAAAAATAAGAAAACAGTTTTACAGGGAAAAAAAGAAAAGTTCTCATGATGAACCCTTCATGCACCTGATTGGACAAACTCGCTTGCTTGTCAATCTTTGCTTCCAATTTCAATAAAAAGCTGCTCTTGGAAACTTAAAATGTCCACTAAATACGTCTGAAATGAGTAATAGAGCATAAAGATGTTTAAGTAGATTGAGGAAGTGGTGATGAATGAGACAAATAACTCCTCATGGTTCTGCTCAGGCTCCATGAGTTGGTTGATCATTTCTAGAATAAAACTCTTTGAGCATTGTGAGCGAACTTTTGGCAGGCTTGAGTTAGATCCATGCTTGTTCAATTAACACCGGCTTGAAGGGATAGATTGGATTTTTTGAAGTGGGGTTGTATGAGGTACTTTATCCATAGTCAGTCTCCCGGTCCCGGACGCACGCAACGACTTGTTTTTTTCCTGCTAGATGTGTGTGTAGGGTTGCTTCCACTCGTAGAAATATAGAACAGCTGAAGATGGATAGTGGCGGCTTGTTTTGTTTAGTAATAGTAACTTGTTTTAGTAAGGCTATAACTAAAAATTTAATTTCATTCTGCATCTGATTTGTGGGTGTCACAGCTGCGTCTTTGGGTGGCACAGGCACACCCGTGGCTACGCCATTGGTATTACCTACAGCAGATGTCATTGTGTGACTTTGGTGAATCCGAACAAGCCCTTTAAAACAACAAAGTCACACAATAACACGACAAACTAACCGATCGAGGCAGTGGTAGAACAGCAACTCCCATGCTCTGCGAGCTAAAAATACTGTTTTTGTCAATGGAGTCTGGTGGCTTTGAAGAGACCATAGATGAATATAATGGCTTCAGTTCCCCGTTGGAAACGGCTGTCTGACGGCAAGGTAAAGAGGTGAAAATATTTTAAATATAGCGTACACTTAAACCGATGTGAGTCTTTCTTTTAGGTGTCTAAAATCTGTTTTGCTGCTGCCCCCATCCACAGCAGTACATCGCTTTGCTCCCGTGCTGGTACTCCTGTCTGTTTCTCCAAACTGGAGGCGTGCTGACTATCATCTACTGTAGGTAATACACCGGCTATGGATAAGTACCTCATACAATCCCATTTCAAAACACTCGAACTATCCCTTTAAGTGGCAAAACTTCAAGCTGTGTTTCCAGTTTCTAAACTGCCGAGGGATATTGGAGTGTGAAGAAGAGTTATCTGCTGTGTTTTATCGTCGGAACTAATGTTGTCTCACTCCCCTGCAGCACAAACACAAAAAACAGCTTTGAGATCCAACTGATCTGTTGAACACGTGTTTTACTTTTACTTCTTCTGTTCCTGTTCTGTCTTAGATACGCTGCCTCCTTAATGGACATTAAACTGCATACATATCACTCTTGTTGGACAAAAAAGCTTTTCAGGAACTAAGAAAAATAGCTTTGTTTTCACTGAACTCATATTTTTTTTCGAATTTATGAATTTGTTTTATTCCAAAGGGTTCAAGATGACAAACAAGGTTTGCTGACTTTTTAATTAAGAGCAACAAGAGTGTAAAAAAGGAGTAGAAGTCAGAGTGCAGAGGTTTTACATTGTCAGTAATCAGCGAGTAATTCATGAGTTTGATCACAAGTTTGTGTGTCAGAGAAAAAGAAAGCTGATCCACACGGAAAGAGGAACTTTGCGGTTTACTGTGTATTACGTAAATGTAGATAGTATTAATAAAATCTCTATATATATCCGGGCCGAGAGGAGCTGATATTTCATTTTAACTACAGACGTAGAACAGATAACCAACCATGAAACAGGGTTTGGTAATACACAACTTTTAGCACGATTACAGGCCCAATTAATGTTGTTTTGATCATATACATCTGGTGTACTCACATATTTTATCACTTATTTAAATTGAGTTTGACTTACAGATGAAAAATCATCATGCTAGGTGTCTCATATGTGATAATAATTGACCATATAGGCCTGTTTTCCTGCTGTGCCTAAAACATTATTGACGTAAACAAACCTTAAACAGCATCAGAAATGCAATGACAGATTTAGCTGTGGTGTGATCTGTCCATTTCCGTGAGAAAAAAATCAGAAGTGGTACTCAGATCTTGTACTTAAGTAAAAGTAGTAATACTACAATGTAGAAATACTCTGTTACAAGTAAAGGTCCTGCATTCAAAATGTTACTTAAGTAAAAATACAAAATGATAACATTAAAATATACTTAAAATATCAAAAGTAAAAGTACTCATTATTTCAGAATAATGTATATTATATTATTAGATTATGATTATTGATGCATTATTGTGTGCATCACTTTAATATTACAGCTGGTAAATGTATACATTTATACATATTTATATAGCTTTATATACTGCTGGGTAGCTTGTGAATTTCTCACTGGGGATAAAGTCTAATTGAAATAATATTATAATTTATTTGTTGATTATATTTTGTATTCTTAATCTGAATCCGTAACAATTCAAAATTGTACTTTAGTACAGTACTTTGTTACTTTCCATCATTGGAAATCAGACAGCTTGTTGCTGGAGGGAATATTTTTTATTTTACTTTTGATAAATCAAAGCGTTTCCAAGCGTTGTGGGTAGAAACGGCAAAGTGATTTGGCAAAAACATTTTCCTGCTAGAAACGATCAGAACTAAGAATAGCTTCAACTCATCAGGACACAAAAACACCAACATTGTCTCTTAAAAAGAGTCTAACCGTCCATTTATCAAAAAAACAAACCACAGCAGTTGAAACATGCTATTCTTGAATCTCACTGCTTACCTCATCGATGATGTCATCCTGCAAGGTGAGATCAGGCTGACCCAGGTCAATACCCTTCCTGTTTTCGTCTCTTCCAGTTCCGGGTCCTGTCAATCAACCAGTTCATTACTCAAACACGTACAGATGTAAAAAAATATATATATTAAAAAGGTATAATAATGCAAGAATATCCTAAAAAAAACAAGTACAGACTGGTACAAAAACAATCCCTCTCAATCATCACTTATGAACAACTAGAAGTGTGTGTTGGTGTTTGTATTTGCAGAGACCCTCCCAACTCCCAGCCAATAACAGTGCACAGGGTGTGCAAATACCGCCGCTTTCTCCAAACACTTGGCAACTACCCTCAGGGTTGTGCAGAGTTGTGGTCGTGTTTAATTGGGCTTTAGAACATAACCGCCATGAAACAATCAGAAAATAACGTTTTATTTCTCTGATTCACGGCTTTGTTCCCACTAACGCCGCTCCCTCTCTTCAGTCACTCTACAGATTGCTCGACCATTACTGCTCTCTCTCTCGACTATCGCTCGCTCGCTCGTTGAGCCGAAGAGGAGGAGGGGTCAACTTTAAATGCCGTGTGTTTACAAACAGAAACCGACAACTGTAACATATTATAACTTTAATAAGGATATATCCTTGATAAATCCCATTAACCACAAATTATGTAAACTTCACATCTCTGCCAGCCTCTCTCCAAAGTCCTGCTGAGTCTTGAAATGGGTAATCTATTCTGAACATTTAGTTACAATTATTACGTCTTGTGTTTCAGTTGCAAGCAGGAACTTGCACATGAAAACTTTCCCTGTTGGTGTGTCTGATTACGGGAAATGCAATGCTGCAGCAAACATTCAAATACCGAAACACAGAGCGGGTTCTTTTAGAAGACTTGCAACAGTATAACCAGGCGGATTTTCACAGTGTACTAAAATGAACTGAAACCAATGGCTACATGGAAGGAAACGCATCTAAAGAATTCACGGTATGCTTTGAAATGTGGCAGAATCGTTTGGCTCAGTAAAGACTCATTATTCTGCTGCAGATTCATGTCGACGGAGCTCAACTTGAGTGTAACTTTAACTAGTCGGTAATAAGTTATTATGTCCAAAGCCCTCCTGTGGTTGTGTTTGTTGTCGTTGAACATATCTTACCTGTCTTCTTCTGCTTGTTATTGGGAAGTTTCTTGACGGAGCTGCCTTGGCTGAGGCGGCGGACCGGACTGGTCAGCCACTTTCTCAGAGTGTTTCCAGAGCGTTTGGGACCCGGTGAGCTGGACTGCAGCGAACTGAGGGATGGCTGCGGCTGTAGGTTCGCCACGGACTCGGTCTTTCCATCAGAGCTGCTAACAGGATAGTTTTCTGCAAGAAATTAGATGAGTTTACATTTTAATAAGAGCCAATCAGCTGTACTTATTCTGCTTCCACAGCGTTCCAAATGTGATATAAACGAAGGTTTGCCACAGAGGTGATCGAAGAATAAAACCCATCAATTAAAAACAAATGATAATTCTGTAAGAAGAGGATGTTTCTCTTCCTACTACACTTCCATTAAAGCTCCCTTGTTCATTGCTCAGGATTTAAATACAAGATATGCAGTTCTTCGTGGTGTTTTGCAGGTAAATAAATATACTTGAGGACTTGTGGTTTTGTTGTCACTCAAACAGAGGTGGGCCTCAGTCATACAGTCATGTTAAATCAGCTGACAGGAACATTAAGTTTACACACTCCCACATCACCAGTCACACATTACTGCA
Source organism: Sebastiscus tertius (assembly GCA_916701665.1). NCBI lineage: Eukaryota > Metazoa > Chordata > Actinopteri > Perciformes > Sebastidae > Sebastiscus > Sebastiscus tertius. The sequence continues at coordinate 40,022 of CAKAOH010038002.1, forward strand.
ATCCCTCCATTTTTCACTGTCAGTCACTTCAATAAATCAGAAAAGCAGAAAGAGGTTGAGTGTGTGTGTGTGTGTGTGTGTGTGTGTGTGTGTGTGTGTGTGTGTGTGTGTGTGTGTGTGTGTGTGTGTAGTGACCGGGGTAGTGACAAATAAACGACACGAAAACGTGAAATACTCACCTGCGAATATTATATGTCCAGGGCTTTTATTGTGAAAGGTAAGAACAGAAGGAGTGGATCTAGTCTGCGCTGCCTTTGTCAAGGTTGAAAGGAGTAATAAAGTTTGCCATCTTGGTTCGGACCAGAGACGGCGCACTGAGAGTCTGTTTCCTGTTTCCCCACCCCCTTAGGAGACTAGCGACGTGTGATGTCCTGAGTCTATTAACTCCAATGGGAGAAGTGAACATGAACACATATTATGACTGATTATTTCACCCTGTAGTCACCAACATAAATATTAGACCCATTTGTTCACAAGCCACATATCTTCCAAACATTATGACACTAAAATGGCGATGTTCAGACGGACAAATCAGGAGAAAATTAACTTTGTTCGGGACCTTTCTCTGTCTCAGCAACACACTCTCGCGAGATCTGGCAACTAACGCCACCAAACGCTATAAATATGGCTGTTAGCTGTGTAAATATCTATTGTTAGAAAATATGAATACATTATGCAAATCTAATCTAATCTGCTTTCATCCAAACAAGGAGGGGTGAGGTGAATACGCCGTGACCGTGCCCACTCAGGAGACAGGACGTTTATAACGTTTCAAACCATTGGCAGAGTTTGTGATGCATCATCTTTGTTATAGAGCATCGTTCGGACTACGGAGCCTCCACGTTGTTGTTTCATAAGTACAAACGCAATCTTTAATTGTGAGAAATCATTGATATCTTTAGCTGAAATCACGACTTGTTAGAACTACATTGAAGATTTTGAATTTGAGTTTCCACTAGTTCTTAATTAAATGACGACATCTGGAAGTTGAGTTTCAAACTGTCAAAACTGAATCTCAGAAAATCTTTAATTTAGTGTCAATAGTATGAGATATTACAGTATTTAAACAAGCCTACAGACATCTTAAAATCATGTTTTGACTAGTCAGAAATGAGCTGCAGATATCTGTAATGTCACTTTTCATGGTTTTCATTCAGACACATGTGCTCTTGTTAATTATGTTCAGGCACCGCAGATAGACAGCTCATGTTTTGGTTCTTGTGAAGGGAAAGCATTGAGATCCAGATGAGACTTTCTATTAATGAAAAACAAAATGTGTTTAGCAGCTGCTCTCATGTCACACATGCACCTCAACTCATAATGCTGTCACTTCAGACACGTGTAGTCACATTTCCTTCCTTTTCCCTGCTTTAGTATTGTGTTTGTTAGCAGCTGTTAATCCTTAAATAGTTAAATGTGAATAACATGAAGACATACACAACTGAATAAAAGATTTTTAAGCAAAGGGAGGAGTATTTGATTGTGTTTGAAGATTACCAGGAAACAGGAAATAAATGTTATTGTGCAGATGTGACATGTTGAGTTTAGTTTCTGTTGCAAAGCCTGAAACATCCCAACACAACTGACTGACTGTGTGTGTGTGTGTGTGTGTGTGTGTGTGTGTGTGTGTCTGTGTGTGTGTGTGTGTGTGTGTGTGTGTGTGTGTGTGTGTGTGTGTGTGTGGGGTGGTCATGTGTCGGGACTGTGGTGGATCAGCTGCACTCACACACAGCTGGGAGCTATGAGCAGCGGCTGCTGTGGTCTATGTGTGTGTTTCAGACAGGAAATTAAAGATTAAGGGTCAACGGGATCTCCTGAGGTGTTCTGCTGTTCCATCTATGAGTACAGCAGACCCCCCCCCCCCCGTTTTTTTGTTTACCTTCATTTCTCTCCCTATTCATGTCCTCCCTTCCTTCCTCCTCCTCCTCCTCTTCCTCATCTCCAACCTGCTTTTTATCTGAATGTCTCCTATTTGTAAACAAAAGTCTGTTGCTAAGCTGAGGACGGCAGAAAAACATGTGATATTCTGATATTTCTGTAACAAGTTCCCTATAAGATCAACAATAAGAAATACTTTCACTTCCTAGAAGTATTATAAGCCAGAGAAGGTCAAATATCTGCAGTGCAACAATGTGCAGAAAGACGTGTGTTGGTTAACTTACATATTACCTACAGTAGCCATGTTGACTCCTGAGCAACAACTATCATTTTTCTCATTGTATATACATTTATCTCAACCTTATTTTATAATGACTGTACAATATGCTTAATTTATTGAATAAAAAAAGTGAGTCATTTCATGTAACGTATTAAATTATGTCCTCATAAGTCAGAAATGTCAAACATATGCGCCTTATGGTTGAGGAGCTATCATAAAATTATTCATTTTGGGTATGTTATTTTAGGCGTTTTGTTTTTCTAGGGCTTAATTTAACTAAGGACAGAACATTTGAGCATATTATACCAGTTGTAACTTCCCTTCATTGGCTACCTATTCATGTCAGATCAGACTTCAACGTGCCTCTGATGACTGATTATTCTTTCACTGTCCAAATTAAATATCTTTCCAATACTTTTAGTCTGACAGCGACCTTTTCCTGAGGTCACCAGACTCCCACACCTCTTCCCGTCACATTGTGCAGCGCTGCCGGTGAATGAGTCTGTATTAGTGGAGCGGTTGTTGTTTTAGTCTTTATCGGACTGTGACAGCAGTGTGGCAGAGATACAACTCGGTTCAAAACAGCAGCCAAGGTCGCCCAGCGTTACTAAAGCTGTTTCTCTTTTGCTCTCATGAGACAAACTCGTGATACAAACACAGAGAGAGGTGGAGTGGCACGTAGTACTACTGAATATATCTATAAAACGTCAGTGAATACACTGTGGTGCAAGACCATAGACTGTAGATAAAGATGGACGACATGACAGCTCCCCAAAAGTGAAGCCAAAACATCTGGATCGCCCCCTGGTGGCTGGCTGCAGTATAGGTCATAAATCCCGCCCCCTCCATGTTAGCGGTGTGTAAGTGTTTTTATTAGCTATTTGATGCTATAAAAAGAGGATGAGACATCATGATTTACAGCTGCTCTAAGGGAAGCCGCAGCCAGAGTCGCTGAATAGTACGAGAGAGGAGATCTTTAACTTTAACTTCCCATAACCGTCACCAGTCTGTGTAATAGAACATGTGGCAGATTGATCACAAATCTAGTTATAGATAGTGCTCGGCTCATGATTTGCTCAGGCGGGACCTCAATACTGCGGCTCCACATGCCCCCCCCGATCACTAGTGCGCAGACTCTGGCTCCAAATTACGCAAAAGTGTAAAGATCCCGTATCCAGGATATTTTGGCTTCACTTTTGTCCAGTGGGAGGAAGCGGAGACGTGTCGTCCATCTATATATACAGTCTATGTGCAATAGAGTTGAGGCCATGCAATTTACCCCCAGTGAAAGAGAACAGGTCTGCTGGTGAAACCTGCACAGACCCAAAACATGTGCTCACACCTGCACACACCAAAGGTACAGTATATAATGACACATCTATTTTGGTCTTTTCCTTTGTAATTGACCACAAGAGTTCCTTTGTTCAACATTGTATTGTGGCCAGCATGACCCATAGGTAAACAAGGGCTGGACAAAACTTATTTCCAATACTGTATATTCCATTACACATATGAGGACATGAATTGTTTAAAAAAAGTGGAACTGGGCGGTTAAGATGAAACCAACAACTCGTAGTTGTCATCGCTCCAAATCAACAATACACAAAAATAACTACAAATATATTCTAGTTTCTGAAAAAGACAATTTTGACAACACAAAGCTATTGGAAACATGAGTTGCTGCTGTCAGAGAACGCCTTTGAGAGACACACAGCATTTTGGTACTCATCAAATAATAAATAATTTGCACATACACTGATCACCTTATCACAGAACATGTCTGTTAATACTGTACAGAGCACACGGCTGCAGTATCGAGTAGACCAAAGGTCAAGGTAGGCCTGCACCCAAGGTTGCTCACTTACTTTACATTTGGTTTGGATTAAACATTAATCCAGTGTGTTTGTATGAGGAGACAGAGACTAAAGCAACCCATTCTCTCCCCATCACCACTTCACCGCTGCTTTTCTCCCTGACGTCACTCCGTCCCGCTGTCTCAGTGGTTACTCCCTGAAGTGCTATTGAGCTAATCCAGTCATGTGTTCTTAAGAGAGGAAAACATGTCATAGGTCAGCGGTTCACCTGTGCGTGTGCTTTCAGCTGCAACCAATGTCAGTCATTGAGTGGCCTTGACAGCAGGCTGACGACAGAAACTCATTACAGACTCAAGTGCATACACACACACACACAGCTGATGATAAGACATCACTGCTTTTACTTCTCCTCCTTCAGAGGAAAATGACGCTGCAGAACCACAGTGTGCTGCCGTCAGCTGCTGGGAGCCGACCGGTCACCACCACAACCAGGAACAGATGTTAACGCACCATAACATACGAATGCTACGAGCTTGGAGCCTAACAAAAAGAAAAACTCTACACACAAGATCAACTTATTTGGTGTTTCCCAAGCTTCCAACCACATCCTGCAACTTGGGATGTCACAGTACCAGAATTACAGTGAAATTCAACAATTGTCAATGTCACTTCGTTCCCACAGTAAAAAAACAAAAGTAAAACTTCAACATCCACTCATTTATCACTGTTTGCGTACTGGTTTTTCTTAGGAAGTTAAACCGGTCATAATTCCCTTTCTATTGTCTATGTTATATTGATGTGAAAACATCTTCAGAAGAACTGGATTTATTCAAGTTTCTCGCCAAAAACTACATTTTATAAGATTACATTTGAACACATCATAACGTTCTGTTTTTGTTATTTAATTTTTACTGAATAGAGCCTGACAGTATCATAATGTAGATAAATGGCACCTCTTGTGTTGAAATCTGCAAGACGAGAGATGATTAAAGTTAGTAGCTGTTAAGCAGCACAGTCCTGCACGGAGCTAAAAGCCAACGGTAACTCGCTCATCCTGACAATTTTCACACAGATTTGTTCACAATGTAGCATAAAGTTTAGCAGGTCCCTTGACCTCTGACCTCAAGATATGTAAATGAAAATGGGTTCTATGGGTACCCACGAGTCTGCAGTTTTATGCATGCAATATAAATGTGTTATTTTTGCCTATTATAGAATGATGTATTTGAATATTTCTGCATACTGAGGTCCCTAAACAGTCTTGAATTACATAATTTAGGTATCACTGTAAAGCTGAGACTCTTGTGGATCCAATGAGTCCAACTGTATTCATGTGTGATGATGTTAGTCCCCACAGGAGCCATTTCATTGTAGTGAAACTTGTCCTCTCTGTATAAAATGACCTGTGGTGACCTCTAGGATAATCACAGTCTCATGAAACTTTACAGCCACAAACTAGAGACCTAGAGCATTCAGAGGATGGATGTTTTTTCTAGCTAGATTGACAATAACGGGGTTTCCGAGCAGTTTACACAACAGAAGTGTTCATTTTCTATCAATTCTCGATAGATAAAAAATGGTTAAATTTAGCACAAAGCCTGTGTAACAAATAGTATCAACTCAAACATTGCTGCTACAAATTATGAGACATAATAGAGCATGGGGATGGACATCATATACTTGTATCATAATGTTCTAAACCCTGATACACTTTTACAATTTATCTTAAATAATTCATTCATTCATGTTTAATTCTGATTTATGACTAGATTAACTTGACACACAGTGCTGCGCTGCATCTCAAATTAATCTCCAGGTTCCCAGCTTTCAGATGATGTACACCACTTCTATGTGGCATCTAGTGTTGACCTGTTATCTCCCCCTTAAGACTCCCTGGACCCCCCTAAAAAAGACAAAAACGGCTCTATTGTGGGTCTCAGAGGGTTAACGGCACACAACACAGTCCTCTATCTTTCATCATCAGCTGTCGTCAAGCAAACTAGACGATCAGGAAAGGACATTCCACACAGGTTCACTCATGATCTCATATGAGGAGGAGAACAGCGCCAGGAAGGAGGGAGTTTATTTAACACTAGTGGAACAAAGGTAAAAAAAAACCCTCCTGCATGCCAGTCTGTGACAGGACGATTTGCGGTATTGTGGACGCCACATGAGTATCATTCCACACAAGATAAAATACCAGACTGACATCCAGGTTTGCATTTCTTCTTCTATCTGTTCCTGGCAGCAGCACGCCCACAACCAACGCAACAATTCTTCTCACATAGTGCTACAGTCATCCTGGCAGAACCTCTCACACGAAACATTTAAATCTTTTAAAGCTACACTCTTTCTGTTGATCGCTACTCGACAGAAAAAGGATGTGTTATACACCGTAACGAGTCTGTGGTCATCATTAACTTGAGGTTCCCAAGCTTAATGCGATGTTCATTTAAGAAGTGATAGTTAGGGAGCGAGTATTGCAGTGTTAGTAGTACTCTGGGAAACACTGAATAGTGTGTGTGTACTACAGAGTACAGCAGTGTCACACTGACGGCCAAAAGTCAGGTGAGACCAAACAAGGAAGCTTTTGTTGAGTAGCCGATAGAAAGACAGACTGTCTACTGTTAAAATCCCCATCACTCACTATCTTTAATCACACACACACACACACAGATCTGACCTCCAGTCTGCAGATACTAAACCAGCAGTCTGAATGTAACAGAACAGGGGTTTTGTCTTGCTCTCGCTCTCTCACACACACACTCGGTTTCATTCTGTAATTACACTACACACACACATTTTGTCTATGAATGGCTCTATTGACAAGAGAGTATTGAAACTCACGAAGCTCAACACACACAAACACAAACACACACACACACACACACACACACACACAAGATTCCAGGTAATTTACCACAATAGTCCAGGTAAGTTACCGCTAACCATCCCCGTTCAGTAGATGGGCTGGATGACATGTTCTCACTCCCAACTCATCAAATACCAAAGCTTGGTGAGTGGTCGGACGCTTTGAAATCTGACGCTCTAGGTACCCCTCTAGAGTCAGGGACGGCGTGTCAATATACCCTCGCTGCACGCATAGTGTCTTTTCAAAATTAACTTCCGTTGTCACAGGTTTAGGCAACATGAGTGCTTAGGAAACGATCACGGTTGACGTTAACTTGACTAACAACTCACGTGAATAGCGAATGCCAAACGACTCACATGACAAAATAAGTAAACATGTATTTTTAGTTTCACACGGGCCACAAACAGCGGTCTGCTGGTTGAAAGTCCTGTGTTTGTTTGACCCATCCACCGCCCCTTCTACCCAGCCTGCACCGACTGTCTTGCTATTTAAACTAGAGATGCTACAGATACAAATCAAAACTTTTTATAAATGTAGAAAGCAGCGGACGCTAACAGACTCAACTAACGGAGGTGCTGCTCAAAGACAAGAGTACATTCAGTGTAGACTCATTCCACTGAGATGCACTATAGCGCACCACAGGAAGTCATCCCTGCCTGTGGCCATCAAACTTTACAACCTCTCCCTGTCAGACACTCTGAGTCAATAGACTGGAGATTTATTTCACTCGTCAGCAGCTACTACCGCTTCATTTCTTATTATTCTGTGCAATACGGATTGAACTGTAACTATAAATCAATACAATAAATTGTACAATAATTTAAATGTGCAATATTGTGCCATTAGTACTGCATTTATACTGTACATTTCAAGACATAATCCTATTTAATTCTTATTTATTTTTGCATTTATATTTAATAGATCACACTTCTCAGCATTTTGTATTTACTTATTTACACTGTGGTATATATTGTATGTGTTTGATGCACATATTTCTTATATTTTAATCTCCTATTTTTATTATTTATATTTCTCTACAATTTACATGTTACATACTCCATTATTTCTATTTTCTTACATTTTTGTGCTTTTATGTAAGAGCAACTGTAACGTCCCAATTTCTCCCCGGAGATCATTAAAGTATTTCTGATTTCTGATCAACACTACTTACTCCTTTCTGGAGGGAAACAGAAATGACGATGAGTAACTAAGAAAAGGCAGAAAAGCCACTAAACTTACTTCCATATCACTTACACTCATTTCTGCTTTCTAAGTTGAATCCAGGGAGAAAGAGGAAACTGTCTGATTTTAAAGTGTATTTACAGGAATTAAAACTCAAATTACGTCTATTTGTTGGGGCGATCTAAACAGTCTTCTTACTCCACTGTTGTTAATACCGCCACCACTCAGACTGACCAGACATCCCCAATAAATAACACATTGTATTGTCTTGGGTTCTGATTTAAAACTGAGCTGCAGGTCAGATGAACACATTGAATCACAGCTGATGAAGCAGTGGAGCGAAGACTCCGCTAATGCCGTCTCTGTCCATTATCTCTGCTCGGAGACTGTGTGTTAGTGTGTTAGTTTGTTAGTGTGTGTGTGTGTGTGTGTGTGTGTGTGTGTGTTTGCCTCAGGGTCAGAGTAGTTTCCTGCCCATCTTCAGGTTTAATGGGTAATGGACGGGACGCAGGATCACTTTACACCCCAGTTAATCACTCGGCCACTGTGTGAGTGAGTGAGTGAGGAAGTGCCTCTGTGTGTGTGTGTGTGTGTGTGTGTGTGTGTGTGTCTTCAGGAAAAAAGATGCAATATCAACAACAACAAATGACTCCCCCTCAAATGGATTGAGATCTGGAGAATTTGGAGGCCAAGTCAACACCTCCAACTCATCGACATCCACATGATGTAAAAGAAAACGTGATTCATCGGACCAGGCCACCTTCTTCCCTCACTCCGTGGTCCAGTTCTGATGCTCACGTGCCCATTGTAGGCGCTTTTGGGTGGTGGATACGGGTCAGCATGGGCATGCTGACCGATCTGCGGCTACGCAGCCCCGTACGCAACAAACTGCTCCTCACTGTGTGTTCTGACTCCTTTCTATCAGAACCAGCATTCACTTTTTCAGCAGTTTGAGCTCCAGTAGCTCTTCTATTGGATCGGACAACACGGGCCAGCCTTCGCTCCCCACGTGCATCAATGAGCCTCGGGTCTGACCCCTGTTTTCCTTCCTTGGACCACTTTTGGTAGGTCCTGACCACTGCAGACCGGGAACATCCAACAAGAGCTGCAGGTCTGGAGATGCTCTGACCCAGTCGTCCAGACAGCACTATTTGGCCCTTGTCAAAGTCGCTCACATCATTACGCTGGCCCATTTTTTCTGCTTCCAACACAAAGTTCAAAATCTAGGTGCCAGGTGCCATTGTAACGAGATAATCCATATCATTCACTTCACCTGTCAGTGGTCTTAATGTTATGGCTGATCGGTGTATATATGTAGATTCATGCTGTGATAGACACATAACAGAAACCAGTCTAACCAGCTGAGCTTTGATGCTAAAACAATGATGTGACGATTCAAAATCTGAGATTGATCAAATCTCAGGTGTGTGCTTTGGACGTGTCCTCACTTGATTCAGATCCAACTAGATCACCTTGTATAAACAGTCTAACCAGTTCAACCACATGCCACTCCAGTCATTCAGCAGCATGAAGCTCAGAGGCTCTGGGGCCAAAGTCTACTGTCTGTCCACACACACACACACAAAGCTGAGTTAACCTTTAGCTAACCATGAGCTGCATGCTAACACACACACCCACCATACATATGCCATTAAAGGTGCAGTGCGTGGAGAACCGTAGCCCTCAGCTTTAAGGTGGTTTACAGCTCGTGGCTAAAACAAAATACCACATCTGTCAGTGATGCGTAAACTGAAGCCACGTGCTGGTCAACACAATAAAACCACTTCAACATTCAGCCTACCTCAGAGTATTGACTGGTTGACAGTTAATGGGGTTGCCTGAACTGAGCGAGGACTAATGGTGTATGTATCTAGAGGTAACTTTTAAAGGAATTCACTCCCAACATGATCATTTACATATCTATTACTCTCCCCATGTTACCTTGAAGTTGTGAAGAAAACTTTGTAATCCAAGTCTCATTTATTCAGTTACATGTTAACTACTTCCCACACAGATCACATGCATTTTTACACACCTTACCATTTGCCACAGCGGCCCGGGTTTCAAATCCGACCCGTGGCCCTTTGCTGCATGCCATCCCCTCTCTCTCCCGCTTTTATAACTATCACTGTCACTATCAAATAAATGCAAAAAGCCAAAAAAATTATCTTAAAAAAAAAACCCCTTACTATTTAAAACACTTCCGCATAAACAGTACTTGTGTGGATGTTTATGTGGAGGTGTTTTAAATAGTAAAGGTTTAGTGAAGATGCATCATGTGTTTGGGAAGTAGTGAGTATACGGCTGGATGAATGAGACTTTGATTATACTGCTTGAGACAGTGAGAGTTTGTAAACGGATGTTTTGATACAGAGTTGCTGAGTTTTCTTTTCGTTTTTGGAGTCTTTGTTCACCGTGGAGGTATGCAAGAAACACACAAGTTTTCTTCAAGAATTCAAGGTACCACAGGTTGAGTAATTGATATGACCCCAGTAAAAGCAGAATAATGCATTCCAAGAGTGATTGGGTACTAAAATCCAATGCACACCTAGCACATTACCTAAATAACAATCCCCTCTGTTGCTCCATGATGGAGACAAATGATAAATCTGCAAAGTATGTGCTGCATTTATATATTAATAGTTAAACATTCATTGGTTTGTATTAGCATTACTAGCAGTGGCAATAGCTATATTACTCGGCAAACAAATATCCAGGTTACTTATTGAACCGATTTAAGCCTCCAGCACATAATGACTTTCATATCTACTCAGGTACGTACCAGTTTTCTAAACCATAAACGACCAGGTAAGTTATTTGTCAGTGTTTTTTGAAATGACCCAAACGACTGTTGCAAAAACGAATTATATGAATGTTTCGTGATCGTTCTTCGGTAATGAAGTCAGACTCCTTCCAACAAAATTACCAATTCTATTGCCCATCTGGAGGCGGAAGTCATTCACCTGCCTCTGAGAGGTTGCTCATTAGAAAAGCATCACAAACAAGAATGTGATTTGTCCTGGAGAGAATAGTCTCCCTGAAAGGCACCGGTTACTTATTTGCCTTTAAACTACTTTGGACCTCTCCACCAAAACAAACAAACCACAGACCTGTACTCAAATGAACCTTACAGAGTTGACTGGTATCCATAACAATACACATCATTAATACTGATCCATTATGCTTGATCTGCAACTAAAGCAGGATATACATATAGTGCTAGACCTTGCTCTGTATACTTGATGGTATGGTGTTTCCTCACTCTTACAGTCTGTTAGTCATGCCATCAGATGTCTGAATGTAACCTGTCCAGACAGAGGAACTCGGCTCTGAATGAAACACAGAGACCGCCTGTTTGTAGGGACAGACAGTGGTTGGGAAATTCAGAAAAATGATTACTATGACGACTCCAGCACAGTCAGGGTAAATCCTTTTTAAATGCTGCCCAAAGGCTCAGTCATAACCTGCAACACACCCAGACACACAGAAAAACACAACACACACACACACCCTGTGCAGCAGCTGACTGAACTGCAGGATTGCACAATCCAATATCTGATTCTCCAAAGACAGAGAGAAGACAGAGAGAAACTGTCCTCTTCTCTCTCTCACTCTCCTTCTACCTCTTTCTCTCTCTCTTTCTTTCTATCTCTGTCCGTCTGTGTATGTGACACATAACTTCCCGTTTCACGATTCATTTTCAATTCAAA
>CAKAOH010038002.1:54257-88584 GCA_916701665.1 Sebastiscus tertius
GCTTCTCGTTAGTCTAACGAACCCAGATCCCCTAATACATTTTCATTAGGCATTATGTCGTGAGTCGTGACTCATTAAGTGCCTATTTGCTCTCATGCGGTATGTAAAGCTTTTTACTGGAATCATATTGTAAAACCTTGACATGAAAGATTTACGATGATGGTCTGATTATTATGAAGGTTTTTTTTCCACATGGGTTTTTTATTGCTCTTCTGCTCTGCACCATGGGGGGAAGAAATGACAGAAAACATTTACTGTAAACGGACCAACATGAGATGAATCTCCTCTACAGCTTTAATCTGGTTCACTATTAGCATACTGTGTTGTAATGAACATTTAACGTCCCTCTCTCTCTGCATTTAACCTTGCAGTGTTGTTGTGCCCTTTACTGTATGTCATTAATTTGTCACAGCATTGTGATGATCTCTGCAGCAGCAGGTAAGACAACACACATGCACTTTAGCCTAGATAACGTGCTTCAAGCAGCTCCGTTTCCCTGCAGTGTCCCATTTTATACACACTGTACTTCAGCAAGAAATAATACAAAGCTACTGCAGCTATGACTGCACACTACCACGGCGATGTTTGTGTCCCAAATTGTTCTTAAGTTATTTTGCAGTTACGTTAGTGACATGTTTTCTGTACTTCTGTTACTTATTTTACTGAGTTTACGGACTTATTAACTGTGATGTTTTTCCTTAACCTAACTAAGTGGTTTTGTTGCCTAAATCTAACTGCAGCCTTTACCGTAGTTTTAATGCGTGGCGTGCAAATGACACGTGAAAAGAGGCGCACAAATGACATGTGAAAAGGCTAAAAATGCATCCTCATGACACGCGGAACGTCCTTGTAATGTGACGTGCTATTTATACGCCTTCCCGTGAGATCGTGATGGATTACAATGATGATTTACAGCTCTCAGTTCCATCTGTTTGAGTGACTTCAAAACTCCACCGTGACTGATTTTCAGTTCAGTTAACTTCAGAGCTTCAGTGTCTTCAGTCTTTCAGGAAGGACAAGGAGACCTACTTTACAGAGCAGTCACAAGACCCAACACACACACACACACACACACACACACACACACACACACACACACACACACACACACACACACACACACACACACACACACACACACACACACACACACACACACACACACACACACGCGCACACACACACACACACACACCCAAGACTGGGCGGGCGGAGGGAGGAGGCTGAAGCTCGAAAGAACTGCTGCAGAAGTTTATATCCAGTCCATTTAATTAGCTCTTTAGGGTTAATTAACAGTTTGAGTCATTCATTAACAAATAGAGGACAGTTGATTAAATACCCATCAGCCTCCAGTCACGACACTGTTGAGTAAGCAGGCGGAGGTTCTGCCTAATTCTGCATTCACGCCATCAAACAATCATGCAAGGCATTCATGTGTTATTGGAGGAAGCCTGCACTGGAATCAAGTAAAACTCCGGCTGACAATGATGTATGCTCAGTGTGATACAGCTCTGCATGTCTTGTTACTGACGAGCAGCTGAATGTACAGCAAACTATTGTAAAATACTATGCAGATGCTTGATTATTTACAGTGTTCATGATGTGTATCTGCACCGTTTGTTTTCTCTGATATCCCCTGAAACTTTTAGGGATCCTATTCTGTATTTCTGCATCTGAAACCTTTCGATTGTCTCTGCTGCTACTTTGACATCCACATCTCTGCAGCTCCTCCACCACCACCACCACGCTCAAAACAGAAAGAACAGAACATCTATTTTTGACCTATTCTCTCAGCTGTTTCACATGATGTGTGTTTTACTACTCATTTGTAACAGAACAGATCAGATCAGTTTAGGTTCGGGTAAGTTGTTGTAGTTAAAGGGTAACTTTTTTCAACCCCTATTTCCCCATATTTGTGTGTCTAACTGACTAATAGTGACAAACATTTCTGAAATTGGTCCAGTATTGAGGGAGAACGCTGTGGATGGCAGCTGCTCACTGGCTGCAATGTATCCTATTGGGGCAAGTTGGCACCGTCATTTACTTCAACTAAAAGTGTTTGTTTTTGCCGTGATAGGCTCTGATTGTTATTATCAGTGTCTGAAATTATGAAAAGAGTCTCGCTCAAGGAGAAGTCTCGTTGTGATATCTGGCGAGGTGACGTGTTGACAGTGGAATAGTGGAATACATCCATGCTGGAAACTCAAAGTTTGTTGTGTTGGGGTACAGAAAGCGTAGTTTAGTGTTGTGACAATGTCGTGGCTGAATATTTAGATGATTTCCACAACGTGGATGAGGTCTTTGAATTCGATGGCCGCCCATATTTATTAGAGCCAGAGTATACGGATGTTCAAATTTCACAACGAGACTTCTCCTTGAGCGGGACTTGGACACAATAACAAACAGACCAGATCAAGCTCTCTGTTCTCTGTGTTTTCTTTTATTTCTTTAAGTAAAGTGCTTTTGGCTGGGAGACGATTGTTTATCATGTCATTTTGGATGATGATGTTTGAACGGACGGTGGCTCTGAGTGGTCAAACAACCCTCTTTTGTCTTTTGACGGATGTGAAAAAAATGCAGAAAATCGAACTTGTTCCGAAAACCTTAATGACGGACGAAAGATTCGGAGTCGGTGTGTAAACGTGAGTGACAAAACGTGAGGTCGTATTTATTTTTAAATGACTTGGTGTGCAAAGGCCTTAAGTCTCTTAAACACAAAAACAAGAGCAAATAGGGACCAGGTTGAAAAATACCGAAGTTACCCTTTAAGGTTACCTAAAGTTAAGTTAAAGGTCAAAATAACGCCTGCTTCACAGTCCACATTTGATGATGTCACAGAACCATCTAATAACTGTGACTATGAAAAAGCCCAGACACTACCCGGCTTTGTTGAAACCACCACACCAAATGTGAGTCTCTCTCTCTGTGTGACAGCTGTAGATGGCGTGAGGAAAAAGCAAACTAAATGACCTCCAGGAAAACTCAGAAAATTAAATTACACAAATGAAGTCCGTCAATATTTCTTTTACATAACTTAAGTTAAAATATAAAGGAAACTGCACCTTGCAGATGTTAAAGCTATATTTATTGCAGTTAACGGACCATTTGTACAAGAAAAAGTCAATCTGCAAACTGTTAACCAATGTTTTTCTTCTTTTTAAATGAGGGAAATCATCATTTTCAGCTGTTGTCCCTTGGCGTGTTAGAGTATATGTGCCTGTGTGTTTATTTCCATGTGTAGCAGCTGCAGTTATCTGATTTGCATCTCTCTACAGGAACACAAAACATCCTTTTCATCGGCGAGAGCATAAAACACACCGTGGCTGGGGCAGGCAAATCAGCTGATCTCGCACCGCGTGTGTGTGACTACAGTGAAGAAGAATCTCCCACACGTACGAACCTCCTCCCTGATGTTTATGACCTCTAGCAAGACAAAAACTGTAAACTGGATTGCAGGAAGGCTAGTTATAGTAGGAAAGCAAACAGTATGCGTGTGTGGGAGGGAGTTTATGGTTGGTGTGTTCAAAGTTTGGTTATTCAGAAAGCCGTGGTAAGATGGGCGGAAATGACGTGTGTGTGTGTGTGCGTCTAGCTATGGTTGCTTCCATCTGCAACATAACAAACATGACTCTGGATGCTACTGAGAGCAAATGACTAATCATTTTCAGCATCCACTTCCACTATGCTGTAAAATTCCCATGATGCAATGAGGTGAAATCAGCTCATCCTCATAATGAGACCTCCATAAACACCTCGGGCACAATGCTGCTGAGTGTCCAGCATTGATAACAGTCTGAGGTCACTGTGTGCAGAGAGGAGGTGTTGGAGCAGCTCCACAGCGCCCTCCGGAGGACAGAACAGGAACACTCCCATCTGTGTGTGTTGACTATGAAAATGTTCTGCTTTAAATCAAACTCAAGACTTAAAACACTTAGAGGCATTTTGCACACAGGCACGCACACCAATAAAGCTAACAATCAGAGGTGTCGCTTAAGTTTTTCAAGGCGATAGAAACATCAAAGCAAAAACATTTTCATTTTCCAGCATCATTTCTAAAATCGCAGCCAGAGCTTCCCGATGGTGAAACGGAGGAAATCGTTCCTCATGCTCAGAAACCTTTCATTAAATCCATCAGTCAGACGTGTTTAAAAGATCATCTGCTTTATATCTCGTCCTCAAAGAATAATTGCAAACATGCATGATGATCATTTCACAACATGGATACAAAATGTTCCTTTCCATTTCTGCCAATGTGATAAAAAAAGATCTTTAATTCATTATTAGAAAAGTCATTGTTTTGAGAAATATCTTGTTATTTTGCAAGACTAAGTCATTATTTTGTGAAGGTTTCTTACTATTTTGTGATACTAAGTGAAAATTTTGAGATACTAAGTCATTATTTTGAGATGAGTCATTGTTTTGAGGAAGTTTCTTATTATTTTGCGTTACTAAGTGATTATGTTGTGATATTAACTCATTTTGCGACACTGTCATTATTCTGAGAGATACTAAGTCATTATTTTGCAAAACTAAGTGATTATTTTGCAATACCAATTCATTATTTTGCGATATTTACTCATTTTGCATCACTAAGTGATTATTTTGAGATAATAAGTTATTATTTTGAGTTACTAACTCATTTTGCGGTACTAAGTGATAATTTGGAGCAGGTTTGTCATTACAATCACTTACAGGATAGGCATAGGGCTAAATTAGGGGGCTTGGTTGAAAGAGCAGGACAGGTTTCATCTATACTGTAATGGCCACATCTCACCAATAGAGGTCAGTGCAGATTACTTGAAGTGATCCGACTAAAGGGAATCAATGTTCTCTACTTCTGTCTGACTAAAGGAAAAAGCATGATGAAAATGAAAAACACTGGAGGCATTATTTTATCTGAGAGGATGAATTTCACGTTTTAGTATTTCCAGACCTCTCGAGTGTCAGCTGAACTCTCGTTAACACATCACAGCTGGACTTTCCCTGACTACATGATGACTTTTAATTTCATTCACAACTGTGTGTTATGTGAGAAATCGTGCTGATTTTTAATGTGCACATCATTCACATCATATTCGATTCTATTTCGGCTGCGGGAGCGAAGCGGAGCCGATGAAATGACATCGACAAAAAGATGCCGTGACTGGACCTCTCTTCAGTGACGTAATGGTTGTCACACTCATTTATCTACAATGCACCATGAAGAACATGCTGATCCTGAGCCAGAATAGAAAGAAGCCTTCTATTTTCCATTTCATTTCTTTTTTCTATGCCATCTTGTAGAGAACTTTTATGCTTTTACACCAGAGCAATGAAACAGTTATCGTTATTGTTGCAAACCAAGTCATGAACTCAGGTTTTGTTCTTCCTACCTTTCCCCGAGCCGAAGAAGCAGTCCATCTCTACGCTGGAGCGCGAGTGGGACACGCAGAGCGCGGAGCTGGGAACCAGTCCCTCCTGTGGCGGGCTGCGTTCGGTGGTTCGGACCAGACACCAACCGGGCCGCTCGCTCGGCCGCTCCAGCAGCTCCACCGTCTGGCCTGGAGAGGAGAGCAGACAGATGTTTTACAGAGTGTAACTTCAAGTTTTAGGAAATACTTTTCAGGTAAAAAAAATGTATGTATTGTAGTTTCAAAATAGTGATATCCTTTCTTGTTATTTTAAATACTTAAAGGTCCCATATCGTGCTCATTTTCAGGTTCATACTTGTATTTTATATTTCTACTAGAGCATGTTTACATGCTGTAATGTTAAAAAAACAACTTTATGTTTCTCATATAGTCTGCCGGAATATGCTTGTATTTATTCTGTCTGAAAAGCTCCGTTTTAGTGCATTTCAACGGAATTGCGTTGCTAGAGTCCATGTTTACTTCCTGTCAGCTGATGTCGTTCACATACACTGCAGCAGGAAGTAAACTGGGACACATTTAGAATGATTACGTTTAAAACTGTGAAATGGTCTAAATATTGTAGATTTGTGACATCACAAATGGACAGAAATCCTGACAGCTTGTTTCAAAAGCACAGTTTCTGAATACAGGCTGTGTGTATTTCTCTGTGGATTGAGCATTTCGATACTTTCACAGTATTTATAAAGCACTTAAACCTGCTTTATGATATAAAAGATCATCTCACTTTTTACAATACAGTACCTTTAAAATACGCTAATATCCTCTCAGCCAAACCAAACTAAAACGCATAAACCCAAACTAAACTGATTCACTTCACATAAATTTAGCAGGCTTAAGTTTAACCCCAACCTATACCTACAACATTTGGATTGAACTACTAAACCAAACTATGAATTAACACAGTCAACAGGCAGATCCAGAGTGAAATGTGTGAACAGGATGGAGAGGTTTCTCTCACCGGTGCTGACGGACATCTCCGTGCTGCATCCTGCTGTGAAGTCATGAAGGACGACTGTCAATTCGCAGCCACCAGAGAGCTGCAAACACAAAGAGAGATCAGACATTTGATTAGACTTTTAGACTCTCAAAACGTGACTGGTATAACAAGTGTTTTAAAACGACATCCTGTTTGCATGTGTGAGGCAAAATATCAATTGCTAATGTTCTTAATCTACATTTTAGCCACAAATAAGCTGCTGTAAATCCACCTGATGGTAGAGGGAGAGACATTTAATCCGTCAGTGTTTACACGATAAACACTGAACATTTCCACACTGAAAATACAGAAATTTAAATTTCCCTGCAGGCTGGAAGGAACAGGATGAACCAGCAGCTTGAGGACATGACCTCTCTCTGCTTTTATAACAAACACTGAAACTTACAAAACAGAGAAAGAGACGAACTGAACATGAGAGTGTGAACAAAATCTTCAATTAGTCCTAAAATTAACCAACGATAAAGGACTGGTGTGTGTTGCCACAAACGTTTCCAGGCAATGACAACCACCACTTCCTGACCTTTTAGCTCTAATCTGTGAGATCAATATCTCTGCTCTCAAGACAGTAATTATCAGTATTATATAATCCATATAAAGCTCGATCCAGTTCTGATGTGTCGTGACTGATTAACCAAACGTGTTCTGTCAACACACCGGATCAACTGTAGGTTAAATTAAATGCATATTCATGCAACATTTTGCAGATTCATTATGCCTTTAAAGCCCCTGGACACCTGGGCGTATTTCTCAATAATATTAAATATTTATGAATAAAAAAGCAACAAAAAATTTAGCTATTATTCATCAAGAGTTTAAAAGAGACAGCTATTTATCAGTCTAGATTGTTTTGGTGTGAGTTGCTGAGCGTTGGAGACATCGACCATAAAGATGTTGATAATGGCACTCAGCTTGTGGTACTCCAAGCTCCAAAAAAAATACATTTGAAAAACTCCACCGCACCGTCTCTTCCCAGAAATCATGACCCGGTTATTCTAGATGATCCACAGACCTTGTTGTGAGCGGTTTCATATAGGAACTGTTTTCTTTCTACTGAACTACACCCGCCAACCGTATCACCACGCAGAAGGAACGAGGCTCGTCTTTATAACTAACTGATGCTGCTAGCTCTCCTTAGGGGTGGGCGATATTGCACAATTTGGTTTCAATCCGATACCAAGTAATACAACGCAAGGATCGCTGATAACGATAACGATCTAACGAAAAATAACAAAAATAGGTTATATTATTATTGTAAATTGAATGTGCAAACATGAAAAAAGCTTATTTTTTTTAATAAAAAAAGTGCAAACATGTATTTGTTGAGAATAATAAATGTTTTAAAACTTTTTTTTAATGCAAATAACAAAAACAAAAGAGGACAAACTGCCCTCAACCATCATTCCCAGCTGTGAAACAGCTCCAAACATACTCCTCTTTCTTCAGCCATCACGTGTCTGTCGGGGTAACTACTCAGGGCGCTGCACGTGCACATGCATGTGTTTGAATGCATACAACACCACACAACAGCAGTGAGAAGCAAACAGTACAACAGAACATTGTTTGCACAGACAGTTCTACTGTTTGATGACTTACAAACGGGTGTAGAAGAGACAAACCGATTCCTGTTTTGGTATCGATCCTATTAACGCCAGTCACAAGCCTCTCGCCTCTCTCATGAGTAGATGCTCGCTTCCTTCGGCGTGGTGATACAGTTGGTGGGTGTAGTTTGGTAGAAAGAAAATAGTTCCTACATGAAACTGCTCACAACAAGGTCCGTGGATTATCTCGAGTAACCGGGTCATGATTTTTGATTGAAACATCGCTGCGGAGTATTTTTTAATTTGTTTTTTCGTGTGTTGAGCACCACAAGCAGAGTGAGATCTAGTGCCATTATATTGGAGAGAAGAGAAGTTGTCCAAATTCACAATAATTCAGCTGTCAAACATCTAAATATATAGAAACTGGCTTTACAAGTGAACTTAAATGTGAGTCTGCTTGACTAAGTCTGGACTTTGTGGCTACATCTCACTCTGAGCTCAGAGTTAAATCACGTACTACTCATAATTGACCACACTGAGCTGGATAATGTGACCTCAGAGAAATCATCTCAAGCAGCGGTCGTAAATATTATCAGTTAATAATTGACAGGAAGTGATAGCGATATAGTTGACGTCATACTTCTGAGGTGTGTTGACCTTTACTCCCAGTAAACTGAAACACCATTTGAGTCATTATACAATAAATAAAATGCAGTAAAACAACAGCAGCACACGAGATAGAAGGTAACAGAACAAACTCAAGTTGCAGAGGAAACGTGTGTTGAAAACAAACAGAGGAGCTCACTGATAAAAACTGAACTGAAATGACCTGACACCTGATAACACCTGTGTACAGTAGAAACACACAGTCAGCTGATGACAGCGGGGCTGCGTGTACCGTACTGTGGAGCGGATCAACTAGCGAAGCCAGACACAACAGCACATCGCCTGGATCTGTCTCATGTTGTTTTGTTGTTGGGACCTTTTGACTTCTCACTCGCCGACAGGCAGCAGTCACACCGGCGACACAAACTAACTGAGCCGGTCTGAAACAGCCCGTCGCCGTCTTCAGACAGACTTATCTGAAAAGCTGCCAACGTGGACTGCAGTAGAGCCACACCCTATTTTCAGCAAATATGGCTGACAGGAGGAAGCATTAAGTCACATTTAATCTATTAATCATATTGCTAGAGTACATCATTTGTGTTTGACCCATAGACTGTACATAAGAAGTGGACGTAGTCACCGTGATGTCACCCATTGGTTTGCGGATTTGCCGTTTTGAAGCTTTGATTTCGACATTTTGGCCGTCTCCATCTTGTTTTTTTGCAACCAGAAGTGACACGGGAGGGTCATTTTTAGATGACCAAAATGTTATAATTAACTTTCATGAACTGAAAACACACTGTGAAAGGGTTAAAGTTGTAAGATGAAAACTCGGACAATGCCGTGGTAGCGACCTGTCAATCACAAGGTAGCCCCGCCCTAAAGCATCCCCTGCTTTATGGTCTATTTGACTCTAAATGGGACCATAATTTACTAAATGAACATCATGCTGTATTGAAGAAGACTTGAAACTAGTGATTGAGACCATAAACTCATGTTTACAATGTTTACTGAGGTAATAAATCAAGTGAGAAGTAGGCTCATTTTCTCATAGACTTCTATACAATCAGACTTCTATACAACCAGAGGAGTCGCCCCCTGCTGGCTGTTAGAGAGAATGCAGGTTTAAGGCACTTCAGTGTTGGCTTCAATTCTCAGACCCGGAAGTAGCCCACCGGTTTAAACTGTGTTTAAAGTAAAGATGAGATGTTATATTGCAATGTTACCGCAAAGGAAATAGGGAAATACTGTTTTGATTTATTCCGATTCTTCTGATTTGACTTTCTAATAATCCAATCATCTTATAATGCATCCTATTGATTATGTACACAGAATATTCAACTCAGGAGGGCTTTGAACATATTGTTTTCTGGAGATACTTCAGAAATTGAGCATCTTGTGAGCAGATAGAACGAGGCTGATACAAAACATCACTATATTCATTAATATGAGTAAACCACTCATGAAAAATGATTAAATGTGTTTTTTGTTGAAAAAAGGTCACTTGTCGCTTTTAATTAGGTGTTTTTTTGTGTTCAGATTCTCCGTCCAAGTGGAATGAACAGAAAAAAACACATGGTTTAAGTATTTTAATCAATTTGTTTTATTGGTAATGATCTATGAGTGCATTTAAAGTAGAAATCCACCATTACAATATTTTTTTTTTTTTGTGTTTGGAACATTGTGAACGGGTTAAATCAGTGGTACCAGTTGTTGTAATATTACAGCAGTGAATGAATACAATCCTGTCTTTGACACTGCAGCCAGACTTCTGCCCCAGTTCCTCTTCTTCCCGAGGTTCCTTCCCTTTTAAAGGTTTTTTTGAGGGGGGAGTTTTTCCTTACTTGAAGCGAGAGTCTAAGGACAGAGGGTGTCGTACAGATTGTAAAAGCCCCTTGAGGCAAATTTGTGATATTGGGCTATATAAATAAACTTGACTGAACATTAAAAGTCAAAGATAAATCCATGTGTAATGACACAAAAGTAGCTCCAGGATGTAAAGTAAGCTATTTCCCTCTCTTCCTCTATCTGCCTTGTCTGCTCCACTCTGTCTCATTGTCTTGGAAAATGTCAGAGTGTGTGTGTTAATATGTGTATGTGTGTGTGTAAGTAGGCGCTCTTTGCCAGGCTAAAGATCTCCTAGCAACAAGGACCCCTGTTTCTATAAAAGGTACAGGTGAGTTTATACGTGACAGATGGCCATGAACACACACACACATACACAGCGTCAAACGGCCCTGCAGCCCCCGCGCAGGTGTTGTCTCTTATTCTGCCTGATTAGACCTCCGCTCAGGTCGAAGGCGGAGCTATACTGGGAATTATGACGTCACCAAACTTCATGCACCAACAACAATTCAATCCGCTCCATTTGGTTGCGCCGGCGTGCCGCTGCTTACGTAGCGGCATGGGTGCGGAAACCTGCTATGGCTCTGTATCTAGCAGCTGCAGGTAGTTGAGATGCTGTGGTAGTCTTTAGTCTTTCCACAGCCTTTAAGCATATTTTATTGTCTCATTGCTACCTTAAGGGATAGGCTGGGTGTTTTGAAGTGGGGTTGTATGAGGTACTTCTCCATAGTCAGTGTATTACCGACAGTAGATGACGGTCGGCACGGGGACAAAGGAAAAACATCCAAAAGAAAGGCTCACCTAAACAAACCAATATCAGTTTAATTGTACGCTATATTTAGAATATTTTCACCGCTTTACCTTGTTGTCAGACAGGCCTATCTGTTCTGTCGGGGAACTGAAGCCGTCATCTATAGGCTCTCTACAAAGCCACCAGACTCCATTGACAAAACAGTAATGTTACCTTGCAGAACACAGAAGTTATTGGTCTACCGCTGCCTCGATTGCTCTTGGTCTTGATCTTGCCTCTTGGACCCCTCCACCACAACTCCTGCCCTCTCTGTGTGTCTCTTTCACTCTTTAATGAATTATTATCAACATGAAAACAAGTTGAAAAGGTGAGAATCAAAAGCCACAAGGTTTTCAGCCAGCAGTGTGACTAAACCTCCCAATAGACCAACCTCTATCCTCTAATCTGACGGTCTGTTTGTGTTTGTGTGTGTTCGAGGGTGTGTCTTGTGCTCTACTGCTATCTGTCATATGACCATTTCCGTGCACTGAAAACACACACATACGCATGCACGCGGCAGCTTGTGATGGTCATATGTTAGAGCAAAAGAAGACAGCTTTAAGTAGAACAAACACACACTTCACCTCCTTCAACGGCAGAACGAATGGAACCTGTTGACTTTAGGAAACTTTGAGTTATAAGCTGACATTATCCAGTGATTGACGAGCTGAAGATTTTATTCTGTTTCTATAGCGACTACAGCAGCCTCCATTTATCGGTAGTTCAGTATGAGTGAAACAGAAGGAACGGCGGGGTTATTGAAAAATGTGTGACAGCTTTAATTGGTTTGACTTCAGCCGCACTCATTAGCGCAGCATGAAGTCACCACTTAATATTTGCCAATAACTTCTGGTCTGTATTTCATGGGGCCTTTATGTTCAGAACAGGGGAAAGAAAGGCATCCCTCCCATCCTTTTAAAGGAGCAGTGTGTAGGATCTGGTGGTATCTAGCAGTGAGTTTGCAGATTACAGCCAACTGAGGCCTCACCCACGTGCAAAGCGTGTAGAAGAACTACAAACGCAAATGGCCCTCTCTAGAGCCAGTTGTTGTAAGAGTAGCGTCTTGGAGTAGAGGTGGGAAGTGAGTGGTGAAGCAAGAGAGAGAGGCTGGCGGAGAGTGACATTATCGACTCTGGCCCAAGCAGTAAAAGTTAACAGAGTTTGGTTCGTCCGTTCTGGGCTACTGTAGAAACATGGCGGACTCCATGGAGAGTAGCCGCTCCTTATTTTCAGGTGATTATACACTAAAGAATACATACTAATTAGCATTATATTGCATTTCTGCCAATATATCCCCCTAATTGTTACATACTGGTCCTTTAAAACAAGCATGAGTGATAGAAAAAGCAGACTGAGTTGACATGCTTGATATTGCAATACAATTAGACTAAAGACAGTAAAAGGAAATACAAAAACATATAAATCAAGATGAAAAGAAAAAACTTGCCAACTGGGTTAATTATAGAGATCCCCATTCATTTGAAAAATCTGCCATTTTTACAGTCCTATAACTTCTGTCTCACGCACACGGGTTTCTGAAAATGTTTGCCAGGGAGTGAAAACTGCTGACATAAACCAGAGTGACAGTGCATGCTTGTGTGGAAATATGTTTGATAGTCAGGGACCACCAACCCCGTCTCCGAGGAATTACTCTCATATGAAACTCATTTGCTCTATACTTTCATCCACGGGCAACGTTTTGTTCCAGTTGCAAGAAGTAAGTGCCATATTTTTATACCGCAGCGCCTGACTTTAACACTAAAGAACCGACGTTCATGTTCTGTCTACAGGTCAGATTGGACTTTTCTAATATTCAAAGAACACCAAGATCTTTCCCAAAAACTTAAGTATTTATAGTTTCCCAAACATGACCATAAAACATGTTAATCATGCTTTACTTAACTATATTTCTTACGAGAGCAGCGTGGCATTTTCATCATTCAAATTCCTAAAACGGTTCATTTAGCTAAATAACATTAAAGAGTCTCATGACTTCAGCTGGAGATGCTCCAGATATGTTGTCATAGCTAAATATATAATAGCAAACAGTCTTTAAGCTGTTTAAACAGAGTCTGTTCCCATCATTTTCATATTAACAGTTTCTATGAACTGTAAAGATCAAGCAAAGTTTGCTTGTAAAATCTGAATTTACTGCTTATCCAGAAGAAATTTAGCAGATGTTATATGATAAAAAAGCACAAAGCTACATTTTGTTGTTGCACTATGAACACTTATTTGTGCCGAATTGGAAGAAATTCCCTCAAGGTGTTCCTGACACCCGATAAGACTGTTATCAGCTCATTAAATGAGCGTTATTAGTCTTTATAAGCCTCATAGATGTGAGTCAGAATGGGCCTTCTACACCTACTTTGTTGTAAGTGAAAGCAAAACTCGAAAACAAGACGTAACGCGTAAAACTGAATGAAACGTTGCATTTTGAACACAAACAAACAGCTTGTTTAACAAAACCTATTAGTTAAGTTTAGGGGAAATAGATCATGTTTTGGCTTAAAATAACTTCCTTTGAAAAGTTAAAGTGAAATTTAAGGTTGTGAAAACACAACATCCATCGCCCCCGACCACCACCCCATATGGAGTTTCACGTAGTCTATACTACAGCACCTGACTTCCGTTTTTGCTCCGTCTCTTATCGCAGCACACCGTTTATAAATAACTGATTTTATGCATCAAAAACGCTCCTCACTGCCCTCAGAAAACTGCACAATGTTGGATCATTTCCTCTCTTGTTGCAGGTACACCATTGAGGTCAATGTAATTCACACAATAAGGTGGCTGAACTGTTCACACTATACGTGACTTGCTGTCTTGTAATCAGGAGTCTTGAAGTTGTGGTTTTCACACTACCTGACTGACCGGCGACAGGAGGTCACGCACTACAACATCTTTCACCGGGTGGAATCCCTGATGAGTATGTCTGCTCTCCAAACTACATTTTGTCACGAAAACACACGTGAGAAGTGGCACAGGCTTAGTCATGCTTGTTGAAGTTGTTGTTGTTGGCACGTGTTCACTAGCCTGTTAACAACACGTCTAATATTTACCCTATGAAGATCAGTGAGCGTTATGTTTATTCATGCAAACATCCAGCAGCCAAAAGGTGCACCAACAACTTTGGTCCGTGTTGCAAATGCAACATATAAAGTAAAGTCCCTACAGTGCATACTGTGTTGTGACAGGCGACCCCTCCGCCAGGTTTTTCCCCTCAACCCGTGCATCACGCTCTCTTTGGCTGGAGCTCCCTGACAGAGTACCAGACTGGTCCAGATATTGAGCATGCCAGATATCTGGAATGAGTCTGCGACTGTGACACCAACCCTGTTTTGCAAATGGCAGTTAGCCTGCCCACAGTTAGATTTTACAAAGCGTTAATGAATTCTCAAAATGATAATATATAAGGTTGAACAAACAAAAACAGTAACTTAGGAAATATCAGATCATTTATAGATTTCCAAAATACAAGTGTGTGTCATGGTTGCACATGACACACATAATCTAGTAGTGTCCATATTTGGCTTTTTGTTTACTGTTAATGCACAAACTCTATGTGAGTGGGCAGTGACTATATGTGAGTGGGCAGTGACTATATGTGAGTGGGCAGTGGTGTGGATGGAGTGTGCTGCATTTAATCAGCAGAACAACAGCATGAGACTGTTTACACTGTTGATCCAGCGTGTCTGACCTGTAATCTGAATCAAACTGGCTTCTGGACGCTCACATTTTATTTATCCCGTTTCTCTCTGTGGCAGCTAATGGCCTGTTTCCTGTCTGTCTGTCCTCCTGGCACACACACACCCTGTTTAACCATTAACCTCCCCAATTACACACACACAGACACACACTCCCTCCTGCAGTCCAGCTTTACAACACGCTAAGTGAAAGTCAACAGCACGAATGATCTGGATTAGCATCTGAATCAGTGGCCAAACCTCAGTGGTGACCAACAACAACTAAACACTTTCTCAGATTTCATAAAGCGCTTGGAGGAGGGCTGCACGTTACTATTTTTACAATCTTTATTACTTGATATGAAAGCTGAATTTGTACTATTAGGTCAACATCAAAGGACGCCTCAGTGAAAGATCACACAGATCTTCAGCGCACACAAGCTGTCTTTTCTCTCAGCAGCTCCATTCAGGCAGAAAATCAAGTCAAAACAGAGGATTGTTGTGCAGATGTTTGGCAGGAGTGATGTGAGCTCGAATACTGTATTTCAACATGTTTTACTACAGGATTACTTCTATCAATAATATACAAATCAGTAGTATAGTGTTTGTATGCCCGTAATGTTTCGTATACAAACGTAGACGTCTAAGTACGTTATTTACATGCTCACAAAATCAGATGTAATGTTTCTACCTGCATCTAAAAATCATCACCGTAGCAAGATCACAGCCACTTTGGTTGAGTATATTTACACATTTTGGGTTATTTACTTTTTATTTCACTTCATTCTAGCTGCAGCATTTTTACTTCTATGATTCAGCAAAGTTGAGTTAAACATGACGACTAACATGCTACTTCCAGACACGCAGTCTAACAGTACAGCAGTGTATCAGTCATTGCAGACAGTATAGTGAATGAAAACAGTGTTTAAAGTATCATTTGAGCAACAGTGTGTTTGTACTCACTCTGCTGCTCTCTTTGAACAGTTTAAAGCTCATCCACTTTGGCATGTTGATCTCTCCTCTGCTGTCTCCCTCTCTCTCTGTCGCACTCTCCGTCTCTGACAACTCCCTCGTTTGTGTCTTTGCCACACACACAAACACGCCCTCACACTGTCTCTCCCTCTCTCTCTCTCCCTCTCTTCTCTCTCTCTCTGAACAAACAGCCATAGCTTTGTATTAGATGGGGACGGCACTCTGCTTGATGTGTGTGTGCTCACATTTCTCCCACTCCCTGGAAGCTACTGGGGCACTAAAACACTTTCCAGGACTCCTTGTGTGTATGTGTGTGTCTCTCTCTCTGTGTGTGTGTGTCTGTGTGTCACAGAAGTCATATGACCAGCAGATGGCTACTGTACGGCTTCAGTCTGAACCCGACACTGAATGCATTTGATTCATGAGAACACACACGTGCAAACAATTGCCAGCCAGTGTAACAGTGTTGTAGCTGAATGCTGGAGCACTTTCAAAATCACTACAATACATAACATCAGTTACTCATCTGAAGACGTCACATATTACTTCCTAAGTAGTTATATTAACAGTTATATTACGTCGAAAACACACCAGGCAGCGGCAAAGTGCGGCTCGCCGAAATGATTGTATTGTTCTGCGGCCGGGAGGCGTGTTCATGTGTTTCAGGTGGGAAGAAAGTCTTTGTAACATAGGTCAACATGTTACAGGTTTCTCAGGACTCTGTTTACTGGTTTACTGTTTAAAGTTAAACTGTCCCAAACCTTTTGCCAGTTGGTCACACTTCGCTGCAGAGTCAAACGGCTGCAGCTCACTCAGCTTTCCATAGCCTTACATCCAGCATGAGTCATGACAGTTTCATGAAATCAAGCTATAGGAGAGAGGTATGAATAAGTAAAAATGTTACAGCCACATACACTTTGCTGCAAGAACTCCATCTACAGATAGATTTCTGTCAAAAATGAATAATTTGTCAGTTTATTTTTACCGTTAACGCAATTTTTTTTTTAATGTATATTATTTGCTTCAAATTACACACAAAAACTGCCATGCAACTTGTGATCGGTCAGTTTCAGTTGACTGCCACTGCATTTCCACTTTTCGATTTGTCTACAATGAAACGCCGAGGAAAAGAGATGCTGGATGGCCATCAACGCTTGTTCCTTTCTCTCGTGGTTGTGTATCCATACATTTCTATGTGCATTACTCCAAAATTATCAAAGGTACTTTTTAACGTTTTTGTGTAATTTCTTATCAAGCTGCAGCATCTCCTCTGCTCTCTGTGTCATGTCAACTTGTAGCAAAGCGATAATTCATTCTGCTCTGTCCGCAGTCTCTCGTCCACCTCTACGATGTTCACACAAGCAAAGCGCGCTAGCTCTGCTAATAGCAAATTGTTACAAACAAGCTAAAACAAAAGCAGAGAGGGCTCCATCACTAGTAGCATACCTTCTGAAGGCAAAATGTTTTATTTTATACTTTTCATGGATAACTTGGTGCCTTTGCCAGGGATACAAATCCTAGCCAAAGCATGCCCCCAGACCGCCCTCGGTTACTCTGCACCTTCAACACACAACCTGGACACCAGTAAAAAAAAGGTTCAGTCAAAAAAAAAGATTCCCACCAGCACCCATTTGGTTCGATACATACTGGGACAAAAAAACAACCAGTGTTGCCAACTTTAGCTAAAGATATCCATCGGGGAGATTCCCTGTTAATGTGGCCTGTAGCCAATGCAGAACTACTTTTAGATACTTTCATGTGACAGCAATCTCAGATATGTCACATGTACAGTCCTGTGTAATGGAAATTAAGTTCTCCTCAATGTACAATATGTGATATTAAAAACATGTGGAACCAGAGGGAAGTGATTTGGGATAAATGTTGGTCTGGCTGTTGCTAATTAAAGGTTCAGATTGTACAAGAAAAACAAGTTGTCTTGTACATGTAAAGTTTCTTGCCATGCAGATAATTGTTTAGTCTGAAGAAGTTTGAGATATGAATCTCTCAGATTTGTGCTGCCAAGTTAATACAGTGGAAATGAATGACATTTCATTAGTGGTGCTAAAGATTCAGTGATGCTTTGAGCTTTGATGCATGATGACATCCTGACATGCTGATGTTTAGCATTAGTCTTGACGAGGGTTCATCCTGAGAGCGACATAACTGTTTGTACCAACTTTCATGGCAGTTCATCCAAAGGTTGTTGAGACATTTCACTCAAATGTCAACCTCACAAAACGTATCCTTGTACACGATATCTGACGAAAAGTTATTCCTCATTTTTCATGCGGTTTACTACGAATGTAAAGCAAATTTCCGCTCCAGTCTTTTCAACGTAAACTTCCGTCTTCACAGGAAACAACTTGGTTAGGTTTAGGAAAATATCGTGGTTTGGATTAGAATAACACCGGAAGTGGCGTTAATTAAATAGGGTAGTTAAGTGACAAATAAATCAAAGTTGACTTCCGTCCGGCGTCTTTTGACCCACCCATCCACCTTGACCTCCTTCTTACGCAGCAGTTGTTGCTCTTTATATTTCCTTTTATGTGGATTACACTCAAATTGATTTTGTGTAATATATACAAATTAAAGTGCATTACTTCTCGTAGGTATAGCTACGAATGGTGTATGAGAACAGCCTGCCTCATGGTGGCGCTAGAGGAAAAGTCACTGTATCTCCAAAGTCATTAAATTTCATCCTTCTGGGATCATGAATATCTGTATTCAATTTAATGTCAATTCATCCAAAAGTTGCTGCGATATTCCAGTCTGGACTAAAGTGGTGGACCGACCAACCAACAGAGAGGTAAGTGAGAACATATTTTTTACTCATCTGTTTCAGCTGAGCTTTTAACTTCTGAACAAAAATCATTCATAGACTTAAGCCAGGCGTCATACAGTATTATTGCTTTACGTCATTTAAGACACAGGGATAAAAATGGATTGAGCCCCTTTCCAACCAGTGATGCGTATATAGGAGTAATGTGCTAGTAAGTTTTATTGGTTCTGGCTCACAGAAAAACACAATTCTTACTCCAACTGAAGGCGGAGGCTAAACAAAGTGTTTGTCCTCTGACCTACAGGGCTGTGGTAGAGCCATGAGGGCTGCCAGGCTGCCAACCGCTGGAACGGTACTTAAAAATAACATGAAGACCGCAGACTGAGCCACAGCTGACTCACTGCACCAAGAAACGTCACAGAAAAGACATAATTCCACTCAACGTCACAGAGCTGACATACAGATATATATAACAAGATGTTACAGAACTGGCTGGAACCTGTCAACAAAACATCACAGGGCTCTCCTGAATCACATCATGTATACTGGCATAGAGCTGTCCTTAAGTATCTGGACTGTAGCACAACAAGTCTTTATACCTAAATGACGAAAAAGGTAGTTTGTCAGTGACTTCTAAAACAACCATAGAAATGTTTTCTGGTCTGCCATCTTTAAAAGGTTAAGGTCTGGTTCAGTTAAGGCAGCTGAGGCTAGGGAAAGTTGCCTTCATGCATAAAAGAAAACATGAACTTTTGGTGGGAAAAAGGTCACAAATCATAGTCTCCAGTGTCAAAGTCACAACCTATGTATGCCCACAACCACTCGCCTTGACATTTTGCTACTTCCCCCTTGTTAATTAGAGAGGGCGGTCATTACTCTCAGCTTACTGTTGAGTGTAGTAACTAACTGTCCTCCTGCACTGTCGGAAAAATTGGAGAACTGTGTATATCTAGTCTTGCAATACCAGACAATCAGACATCTCCACTTATCGATCGTCCGGGGATTTCTAAATGCAAAGTTGCTAGAAATGTGGCGAAAGCAGATGCTAGCAAACCTACACCCTGCACAGGCTAATCACAACCGTTTATCTACATGCGACGGAACGTATAGGGGTGCCACGTGGGGATAACACTCTGGTCGACGTCGTCTAGGACGCGGCCCCCCGGGGGAGAGAGCCAGAATCTCTGGAGGAATAAAACCCGTGACCACATTTATATGTAGAATCTGTCGGCAACGGGACATGATTTTGGTCTCTGAAGCGTTCTGGTTACATTTCTAGTCGTGTAGAGTAGTATTGACCAATCACGTTCAAGCAGGCTTTGGTTGAATGTTGGTAAACTGTTGTTGTGGAGAGCAAAAGAGGTGGAACACATTGGTCGAAATGCGATCTGGGAACCCAGCGGCTATCGTCTGAGGATGATTTAGCTTTTTATGGGTTTAAAATTAGCTTGTAAACTGGCTACTTGTGAAACAATCCCGTCGTCATCCGTCGTCATCTCTCAACTCCAGTCTCGAATCTCAAGTTGCTAATCGGACTGTAAACAATGAGCAGCCCAAAGAAATGGAAGTCTTGGCCCAGATGTCCACTGGCTACACGGGA
Organism: Sebastiscus tertius; assembly: GCA_916701665.1. Classification (NCBI taxonomy): domain Eukaryota; kingdom Metazoa; phylum Chordata; class Actinopteri; order Perciformes; family Sebastidae; genus Sebastiscus; species Sebastiscus tertius. Next base: position 74,482 of record CAKAOH010038002.1, read on the forward strand.
AACCCAGATATATAGTCCCTTGCCCTCCAGAGGCTAAGAGGCTTATCCGATATCTGAGGCTTCAGACCGATAGCCGATGGGTTCAGAGATTGGTGAGTCTAGAATATATCAAGTGCTTTCAATTCCTACAGTTAATGTGAACAATATGGATGTAAACAGCTCCGATATCACTGTTAAAAGATTAAGATCAGGACATTCATCTCCTTGTGTCAAATCTAATCCACTGGAGTACAGTGCTAAATTCATTTTTTTAAAAAAAACTGTGCTCCGTCCGAATACGTCAGGGCTGTTCTGTATGTCTGCTAAGCTAGCGCAATGATTGCCACAGGATGCGAGATAAAAAGTGTCCTATCAGTACTTCAGGAGGACGATCAATCTATCGGAAGTGCTGCTAAATGTCAACCTGCTTCTCAAACAGTAACAGAGATGGTCTGAAATAAGTGAGAGATTACACCGCAGTACGTCTTGCACTGGTTTATATTAGCATGGCACCAAGATTGTTATTTTTCTGTCAGACGAAGGAGACGCGGAGAGAAGGCAAGAGGGGGCGGGGAGGAGGAGGAGGAGGAGGAGGAAGAGGAGGAGGAGGCATTCGTCATATAAAACTTCTCCAAAAACCACCAGAAACAGTAGCTTCCCTCCCTGTCTACACACACACACACACACACACACACACACACACACACACACATCATCATCCTCTAGACCCAGACAGCCAGTGGAACATCTGACTATGCCAGTGCTGATGTTATTATAGTATACGGGAGGGAGAGAGCGGGGGGAGAGAGAGAGCGGAGGAGAGAGATGTGTAAAAATGTAGAAAGGAGAGAGGGATGGATTGCATAAGGAGCAACTAATTGTGGGTGTGCACATCTAGAAAAGAGAAGTGGAAAAAAGAGTGGGACAGACAAGAAAACAGGGCGAGGCACGACTAAAAGGTACAAAGACGTTTACAAGAAAAAGGGAGTAGTGAGAAGGAAAAATAATAAATACTGAACCGGAGCCTGTATTAATGGTTTCACACTCAAATATAGGAAGACACAACAGCTCCAAAAAGAGTATTATTTACCTAAAGAAAAAGCTGATTCTTGCAGTCAAACTTAATGAGCTGATCAATAACCTGCACACCTTGAAAGAGTACGGTTATGGTTGAGAGGTAGACCGTACTGACAATCTAGAGTAGCATCAATCTAACTATAAAGCAAGGAGTCTCTCTCTGTATGTACGTATGTGTGTGTGTGTCCTTTGCATATCTCGAGAATCGTGCATCCGATCTCCTTCACACTTGTCGGGTGTATTGCTGGAGACCCAAGGACGTGTCAAAGTTGGTGCAATATTAATATTAATATCAATATTACTAATATTTGAATAATAACGATCTGTGCAGCTGTGCATTTATGTAACGTGCAAACAAGTTACAGCAAAACAGGGGTCTTTCTTAGTTTGTAACGAGTTCTGAAGTTGGACTTATGTCACTACACAACATGTGACAAACATCACGTGACAACCGTCACTACAAAACTGTCATGCAGGCGTGTAATATTCACGTCTCAGCACCAGTAAACGCTGTGACTAAACCCAACGTACACCTTAAAAGCGTTAAACAAACATGTCGGATGAGGTAATTGACATTGTATCTTGGCTTGTCTTAACTCCAAAATACACAAGGAATTGTTACTTTAGGATAATACATCTCTGGAGGGCGAGCAGAGCCATGGGAACTCAACAAGAGAGCACCACCGCCCTTCACATACAAGACAGTACTGGACTACTGCCACACTTCCACTACCCTCCTGGGAAAAAAAAATACAGTAATCTCTAAAAGCCAGACGAGTCTCCAGAGTCACCGCAGTTATCCACTTCAAATTTGTACTTGAACTAAAGATAATCAGACTTAAGCAAAGAAAATCAGCTCCGTACACAAAAGGGGATCGAAAGGGAGGATGCAATTTATCAAAAGGGACTTTTTTTTGGTAATTTTTATTCCAAAAGAGGGAATGGCATCCCTTCACATCCCCTCTTAAAGCGTCAGTAGGCAGTATATTTTTGGCATCATTGGGCAAAGATTCCATAATAACCTTTCAGCATATTGTAATTCAAGTGTTCTGAGAGAAAACTAGACTTCTGCTCCTCCTCATGGCTCTGTTTTCAGGCTTTAGAAAATCTACTTTGACCAATCACAGGTAATTTCAGAGAGAGAGAGCGTTCCTATTGGCTGTGCTCTGGTCATGTAACCGGAACTTGGCATTCCTTCAAGAGATTTCACAAAGGCTGCCGTGTCACAAACTTTCTCCTTTAACAGCTAAACCGTGCACTACAAGATGAGTCTAAAAACATGTGAGGAGAGAAATAGGCATTAACTAACAGAATATTGATTTATATTTGATCAGCGCTGCCTAGTTTGACTGTTTGGTCGGTGTTGGCGAGTGATTGACAGCCGGCTCTCATAGACGGCAGCTGGACAGCAGACCTCAGATCAGCTCTTACTGCTTGTTTTCCTCCGGTCTGTGAAATCTTGCAGATGCCGTTAGGAGCACTGGAGGACACAGAGGCACATGATTTTTTTCAGGTTACCTGTTTCATGTACTACTGTCATGATATAGTGACCATTTCATTTTATAAAAATAACTTAACTTTTAATAACATATTTGCTCCAATCTCGCCTACTTCAGCTTTAAACCTATCCCTTTTATAGCTTTTCACAACTCACAGCTCTATCCTGTATGTTGCCAAGCTCTTATTCTGTAAAAAAACAGTAATATATGCAAAAGTTACAGTAAAAAACTGCATGCAAGAAATCCAGCTCACAGTTGAAGCCGTGCTCTGCTGTGTCAGCATATGCAATATGAAACATACCAAAACAAAATGTAGAAACTTTTTTTTTTTTTTTCTTTGATGTTTTCAGGAAAAACCGAAGAGGAGGATCCAAAAATAGCAAGCTAAGAGTCTTTCTAAATCCTAGAAACAATAAACTGGACCAGAACAACAACACACCCACACTCAAGAACAGGCTGGAAAAATTCATTATGATGTTTTCATTGGACAGGAACAGACACACTACAGTAGAGCTGGATGTGCATGGTATTAATGTTGTTTATGTATGCATTTACTGTACACACATTTATATTATGTACCAATATAGACTAACAGACAGACAATGAGAAACTAAAGTGACAACGAGAGTGATACACACACAAGTCACACTACTGAGGCCATTCTGATTGAGTGAAGAAGAGTTTGTGTGTGTGCATGCCGTGTGAATGTGTGTGTGCATGCCTGTGTGTGTGTGTGTGTCTGCGCGCATGTTGCTGACATTTAGAGGCAGGGTAATGTGTAGGCGTGGGGTTGCGCAGTGAAAAGGCCACACTGTGTAACACTACAGTGGGAGGCCATGACAGACATCTGTGTGGGGTTGTGTGTGCGTGGGTGGATGTGTATGCATGTCAGTGTGTGTGTGTGTGTGTGTGTGTGTGTGTGTGTGTGTGTGTGTGTGTGTGTGTATAGCAGTGAAAAGGGAGGTACTGTAGTAACATTGGGAGAACAACAAATCAAAACAACTAATGCAATTGCAGGAAACAGAACCACCAAAACATCCGCTGCACCAAATTCCATTCAAAATTTGTACATTTAAAGTTTTGTTGCTCATTTGCAAGTGGACCTGCTCTACTAAACATGACTAAAAGACCTTTAAACAATGCACTAGGAGTCACTTTATAATTCAGCATACATCCAATTACCAAACACAATTAACACACACTTGTTCTAGTTATTATTAGTTTGCCTGTTGCTCCTTTGCTTTCTTCTAAAACAATGTACTGTATCAGAAGAGTCCCATGACAGACAACACCGCTCCTAAACAACTAAAAGGTTACTATTTAATTTAATAATTTAATTAAGTTGTAGTTTAGAGAGGATACAAAACAAAGAGGGTAGGACTCCTGTTCACTCTCATCATTTGGATGACTGTCAAAATAAAAGTTTAAAGATGGGCTTACTTGGATGTGAGAGGCTGGTTGGTAGGAGGCATCACCACAGATGCCCACACACAACCTGAAGAGGTTTTTCATTGCTGACTGCTGCCACACACGTCAACTACACACATACCTCAACCACACACATAACCTTCACGCTTAACACACTCTCAAACGCACAATTATGACGCTGCATATATCTCACAGAGTTCGGTTTCTTTGTAGAGAACACACACATGTGCACAAGCACAGTTCTTTCTGCCACTGGCACAGGCACAGCCCCTGCTTCTGCCTATTGTAGCTGCATGGGAGACCCTGTAGCGCTGAGACAGCTGTGGGTCATCAGCTCATCAAGGGCCACACAGAGTGAGTCTCAATCAGCTGCCTTCAACTCCTCTTCCTTCCTCGGGCACTTAATCAGTGAGATGTGTGTGTGTGTGTGTGTTTCCTACCTTGTCGCTGTCTACAGTGTTCTGGGACGTCCTGGATGCGATGGAGATGGTATCTGGTTGGCTGCTGCCGTCTCCCTGGCTGTCTCCATCTTCACCTCCCTCCCTGAACACACACACACACAATCAGAATATCTTCCTTTATATCACTGGCAACAGTTTCGAGTGTGAGAATGTGAGAACAACACTGGTCTCGTCACCTCGGATGGGACAATATTACCACTTGTGCTCGCACTGTTTTAATTCTTAGAAAGGTTTCAATCTGCTGTGCAGATTTTTTTTAACTACCACAGGGATAAGGTTTCTGCCCGCAGTGCTGCTGTTTACAATGATGCAGTTTCTAGTTGTGGCAACAGTAGAGGTGGGAAGAAGTCCCAGGAAGTTCCAGGAATGATCGCTCAAATCACAGGTGTGTTACTGGCTGGAGGATTCACTCAATCAGTGACTACATTTACATGCACAAAATATTCAGTTTGGCCTTATTTCGCCACCATGCCGTACGTCCTACAGCTACACCCTTTAAATAACTTTCATTTCATGTTGCTCCGGTGGTATACCCTCGTTGTCATCGTTCTGCTAGTTTTGTGAAACGGGCTTTTCTTTGTCATGCATAATCCTTATTCCTTTTAACATGTGTAAATGAAGTCTATGTGTCCTTGTTTACCTCTTAGTGTTATTCCTGGGTTTGGTCAGTGCTGGTGCTTTAGGCATATGAAGAGGCTCCTTGAGCGCCCCCTTCAGGTGAGTCATCCTCTCCTGGATCACCTCCCTGATGTTTTTAATCCACTCCTGTTTAGCTTCCATGTTGGACGCCTGGAAGGGAAACAACAGTATAACATTATTAATGTACAGTTACACCTGTTAATGGTAGAAAACCAGTATGGACACACTTTATTCATTTAAATATATATATATATTTTTTACTTGCCTTGAGCACCGTTTTATTATCAGAGGAGGGGGTTCTTCCTGCCCACAAAGCGAATTTACATGGATCGCCCTCAATGTGCTCGGTCACCCCCAACTCCGACGTCTGCAGGACAGCAAGGAAGAAATAATGTATTATTATCAAAAAGGTGAGTTAATGACAGCTAACCATCGGTTTGATTAAAACAGCCAGATTCTTACATGCAAACACACACACAAGGTAAAAAGAGCAGATGAAAGCAGTGTAACAGTGAGGTGACCTCATGCAAACCATGCATGGAAGCACACACACACACAGTCCCTCACCAGTAGTTTGTTCTTGTACTGGTACTTGGTTCTGCCAGCCGAGTCTTTGATCTCCTTGCTGAAGACCAGGGAGAACTCGAACAGGAAGAGGTGTCGGTCCCGCCCCTTCCTGATCAGCGAGCGTGGATCCCAAACCTGGAAACTGTCCTGCAGGATCAGCTCGCCCTGCACCTCCAGGTTTTCCTCGAAGCCTGCGGAAGAAGAAGAGGACCAACACTTAAAATCAACCAAGCTGCTCAAAGTCTGAACCATAGACTGTATATAAAGATGGACGACTGACAGCTCCCGAAAGTGAAGCCACTTCTGACAAACAAAAACGTGGGAAACTGGGAAACATTTCATGAGCTTAGAAATTGTTTGCCATACAAATATGAGACAGAATGTTGACAACTTGATCATAATTATACAGCAGTATGTGGACAGTGTGTTTTACCCTCCAACATGGCGAGATGCATGGCGTCATTAGCTCTCTTAGGAACACTGAGCATCACCTCCAAACCATCTTTAATCTCTCCTTTACCCTCCTCACAGCATGACAGCAGCTCCTGCAGAGGGAGAGGAGAGGACATCAGATGTGATGAGAGGGAGGAACAGAGCAGGAAAACATAACGTACTTAAAAGTTGTGTGGTATTGTATCTCCACATTTGAAGACTACATATTCCATGAACCCTGGTTACTTCCTGACTCTCCCTCAGCTCTTCTTCTCAGATTGTGTGTGAGTGTTTGTGTATCTACCTTCAGCAGTAGTTGGTACTTGGTGATCCTCTGGACTGGTTTGATGAGGTAGGAGGAGATGGAGTTGGCCAGTCCACGTCTCTGCTGAATGTCCTGTTTATACACACAGAGACGACATTACAGCAAATACCAACATAAAAAAAAATGCAATTGTCATAAATGTTAAATGTTCAATTTGTGCATGCTGCTGTTGGTGGGACTCTAAACTTGTTTTAATGACCAAACAGCACCACCTGCTGACAGAACAGATGAACTACACAATCATCACCATCTCCAGCTGCAGGAGGGAAATTAGAAACCTGCAGCTGCACGCAACCAATTTCTCCTTCAAGTCAGAGCACTCTTCCTGACAGAGTAGCTACAGGAGTGCTAAATTCAAATGATAGACTGGAGTCGTGTTTATCTTGTTTTTGCTCCACAGTAAGCATCCATCACAACAAACTCCCTGCATCAGGCCCTCGTTGGTTAACCGCTGTGTTTTATACTGAAGCAGCACTTTGATCATGATGTTACACTGCTTCAGTTGTTAGTGAGAGCATCTGTTTATTTCCCTGAAATTTGTACAGGAGCAAGCGTGTACAGGAGAAGATTCAACCTGGACCCTATTTTCCCACGTTTTTGTGACTAATGGGGACAACAATTTCTGAATTGATCCAGTATTGAGGGAGAGTGCTGCAGACAGCAGCTATTAAACAGACTGTGAGGGCAAGTGAGCAGCGTCAATGTAACGTTACGTCCACTAAAAGTGCTTGTTTTTGCCACTGACAGACTCGGATTGTTATTATAAGTGTCTTATATATATAAGTGTCACGTCACCTCGCCAGATTTCAGAATGTGACTTCTCCTTGAGCGAGACTCTTTCCATAATGTTGTCAGACACTTATAATAACAATCAGAGCCCGTCATGGCAAAAACAAGCACTTTTAGTGGACGTAAATGACGGTGTCAGCTTGCCCCAATAGCACCATGTTGCAGCTCGTGAGCGGCTGCTGGTTACAGCGCTCTCCCTCAATACTGGACCAATTTCAGAATTTGTTGTCCTTATTAGTCAGTTAGACACATAAACATAGGAAGGTAGGGTCCAGGCTGAAAAATACCACAGTTACCCTTTAATTTTAGTATGCGATGACATGATGTGAATACATCGGTGGCAGAATGATGAAGAGTCTACTCACGTCGAAGAAGGTGCCGGCATGCTCCAGTATGAGCTGACTGGAGTCTGGTTTGTTCTTACAGTAATCCACATAAATGTGGAACTTATCAGCCTGGAGAACAGAACAGAAGAGGAGAGGAGGACATGTTTCACATTTCACAGACTCTATTCAAGCCCACCCCCTTATTAGGACAGAGGACAGAAGTCACCGCCATGTTGTTCTGACACCATCTGGAATAAAGTGCTGACTCTCACCCAGGTGACGAAGCAGTGACCGACATCCTCCGGTAGCTGCTCGTAGTTCACCAGCTCCTTCAGGAAAATACTGGAAACACAAACACACAGCGAAAGATCACAAAGTGCACTTATTCTTTTTATACGGATCAGCTGTTGTTTCCTCTTCATTATAACAGAAAACCTAATGTTTCTCAGGACCACTAAATAAAATCTTATCTTATGTTCTAACTTGACGCAAAACAAAATGAACATGTCTAGACCACTAAAAAGTTTATTGTAAAATCCTGTAGGTTAGAAGTTCCTTTAAGATCTAAATGGAGTCGATGAGTAGAAGATGAATATTTCCTTGAGGAAGCAACACAGAGATTTCTGGAAGTACCACAAGGAGATCAGAAACAAAGGATTTCCTCCGGGAAACTTCTGAAAGTAAACCTGCAAGACTGTTATTCTGCTCCCTTATATCTACAATATAAGAAAAAAAAACAGAAAGCTTGTCTGGTGGTCAGAGTTTTCACAGTAAATCTCTAACAGTTAAGTGCGTTTCCAGCGCAGAGAAGTTGGCTCAGCGCTGCCGAATCTGCAAGATGTCCGCAGTGATCTTGGCAAGTCTTTTTTTCCATTCTTGAACTCGCATGCTGTTAAACGGTTGTTGCTATGCCGTGTGCTTGTTGCTAGGGAATTCCCACATCTGGTTTCAGAAAAGTCTAAAATTGGTGGAAACATGGAGCAGTTTGAACAAAAGACTGGCTGATTCCCCCAAAAACAATCTCTCACTTGTTGTGGAAGTCCCAGATATCCTGCATGTTGCCGAAGATGATGTGCTCCTTGTTGGCGATGCCCGGAGGGATCTCCTCCACACCGCTGCTCATCTCCCACAGGTAGTTCTGACACACAGACACACAGACAGACAGGTAAGGTGAGGTGGACAGGAAAATATTTGTTTGTTGTGTCAAAACAAAATCCGTCAAGCAGAACGGTTTCTCACACCTCTAGACACTCGTTGAGGTCTCTGACGTAGGTCTTCTCTGTCTGCAGCAGCTCTGCCATGATGAACCTGAGAGAAGAAAAGCAGTTCAGACTATCAAAGGAAACACCACAACGAAGGATCACATGGGATGAATTATACAACTGGTCCTGTTTTGTGTCTGGTTCTTCTTTAGCCACATGAGCCTACTGATGTTCCTCCATTGATGTTTTCATTCCTGTACTCACTCTTTCTTCCTGGCAGACTTCCTCTTCTCCTCATTGACCTCATGGTTGGGGTCACGCAGTTTGACCTCGGGGTCATCCGTCAGGCTGGCGGGGATAGTGTCCAACTCCAAGTCTTTATTATCCTGCATAGAGGAGCATAAATGGATTGTTGTAAATAATCTGAAACAAAAATGGAAAACAAAGAGTCTAATGTGTGTGTGTGTGTTTTCACCTCTGAGTTGACCCCGAGGCTCCTTTCTAGGCTCTCCTGGTATTTGGCCATGCGTAGGGAGAAGTCTCGGTATCGGCGGTCCACCGTGCTGACCCAGCGCTTCAGCTCCGACACGTGGGCATGGCCTTTCTCCACCAGGTTGTCTGCCAACTGGATCAGCAGCTTCACTTTCTCCTTGGTTTGCTGCGGGAAGTACACAAACACACAGATTACATACTGGTGGAGTCACTGATGTTATGTGTCTCTACATGACACTTTGCTATTCCTAACAGAAGGTGATTTACTGTATTGTTACCTGTATATTTCATACTTAAATTGAATTGAATGTTGAATGAATGAAAACAAAACATAATTTATCTCAGATAAAACTCTCATTAGAGTTAAGGGGCCATTATTGTAGCAAAACTAATTGCAAATGTGTGTGGATAGTTGTATAACTGTATCTCAATCTGTGTGAGTAATCAGGTTTGTAAATGTGCAAAATAACGTTAAAAAATGTGTAAAGGAATCTGCAAATGTGTATTCAGAATCCCACGTGCATAATCAGATTTGTAAATGTGTAAAAAATTGCCAAATCTATATCAGATTTGCAAATATGTAACAAATCTGTAAATGTTTAAATAAATCTGTAAATACGTACATCAATAAGTATGTATGTGTAACAAATCTGTTAATGCATCCAAAAATCTGTAAATGTGTACCTAAATCTATAAACATGTAACAAATCTGTACATGCATACAAAATCTGTAAATGTGTACATAAATCTGACATTTTTTAACAAATCTGTAATGTGTACATACATTTGTAAATGCGTATAATAAATCTGTAAATGCGTACATAAATCTGTAAATGCGTACATAAATCTGAAAATGTGTAGCAAATCTGTAAATATGTAACAAATCTGTACATGCATACATAAATCTGTAAATGTGTAACAAATTTGTAAATGTGTAACAAATCTGTAAATGCATATAATAAATCTGTAAATGCGTACATAAATCTGTAAATGTGTAATAAATCTGCAAATGTGTAACAAATCTGTGCATGCGTACATAAATCTGTAAATGTACATGCGTACATAAATCTATAAATGTGTAACAAATCTGTACATGAGTACATAAATCTGTAAATGCATATAATAAATCTGTAAATGCGTACATAAATCTGTAAATGCATATAATAAATCTGTACATGAGTACATAAATCTGCAAATGTGTAACAAATCTATAAAGGTGTGCATAAGTCTGCAAATGCATACATAAATCTGTATGTGTAGACAGATATGTACATGCATACATAAATCTGTAAATGCGTATATAGATATAAAAGCTCCACAAGTATAAATCAAAGTTTACAGGAGCGTAGGAGTGTCAGTAATAATGAGGATGTACAAGGAGATACAGTTTTTACATATGACGTCTACCGGCTGGATGTTCCCAGCAGTTCCTTTGAGGCTCAATAAAACTGCCAGTAGCGGATCTTTACAAACACACACACAAACACACAGACGTAGTACCTTGGCACTAAGTCTGAAGTGATGATAGTCGTTGAGGAGCTGCTGCGTTTCCTCGCTGCTGTCACCAGGTGACGTGTGTGTGGCCAGGTAAACTTCACCTGTCTCTTGGATCCAATCCAACGCCTGCACACACACACACACACACACACACACACACACACACACACACACACACACACACATACAACAGATAAAGTTCCTCAGTAAACTCACTCCCTGATAAAATAAACCAGATGTGCCTTTAGTGCTGCACATTTCCCCAAAATCCAGCCAGAATTCTTTCTTTTTTTTTTGTTTGACTGAAACACAGAACACACACTGACCTGTTTGGCACTACGTTCAAATACCAAGTACTGCTGACACTGGTCCAGCCTTCGCTTCTTTAACGTCCAGAAGTGAAGGACTCTGTTCTCTCTCTGCAGCAGCTCATTCAGAATGGCTGCACACAAAAACACACATTAAAGAAAAATGACATTAAAACATGCACTTCCTCCCTAATCCCAACATGTGCTCCCAGCTCACTGATGAGGATTGCAACTGCGCGTACGCAGGTTAAGTATATTATACCATAATACATCTGATCAAAGACGATCCAGGCAAAAAAAACAGAATTATATTGAATATGTGTGTAAGTTGATGTTATCTGTGTTGTTGAACTTAACTCTTTTTCAGTTAGAATCAGTACGAGACAAAGATTTACAGAAATATTTGAACTTGCTATATGTTTTTTTTTTCAGATTGTCGGCAGCACTGACCTTTGACCTGTTGTTCGGGCCCTCTGGCGTGACCGGCGGCTCCGGGTATGCTCACGTTGTTCCTGTGGATGTACTTCAGAAACACCTCAGCGTTCCTCCGGGCCAGAGTGCACGCCTGGAGCACAGGGACACGGTGCTCATACCGACAAACTCGCACAATTCAGACACACTCTTCTCCGTCACCCAAAGGACTTCGCTATCCTTTATAAAATACTACCAGATAAATTAGCATTTTGCTGCAAAACATCAGTGATCCTAACAACTGTTATGTGCATTTTAAACAAACTCTTGGGTGTTTGGTTCTGTTTATTCAGGCTAGTATGAAAAATTGTCATTCAAACATTGTCATTGCTCAAATATCACTTGTCACTTGCAGGTTTTATTTTAAAAAATGGTGTAAAAACCTAGATATTTGGAAATGTAATCTAAATTTATAGGTGCCGTAGAAATAGTTTGAAATTAGGGCTGCAACTAATGATTATTTTCATTATTAATTAATCTGCCGTTTATATTCTAGATTAATCAATTAATCGTTTGGTCTATAAAATGTCACAAAATAGTGAACAATGTCCATCCGAGTTTCTCAAAGTCCAAGGTGGTGTCTTTAAATGTCTTGTTTTGTCAGTCCAAAACCCAAAGATATTCAGTTTAGCATGATATAAAACAAAGAAAAGCAGGAAATCTCCATATTTGAGAGGCTCAAAACAGCATTTTCTGCCATTTTTGCATGAAAAGTTACTAATAACTATTAATCCATTATTAAAATTGTTGGTGATTATTTTGGATTAGTCGACTAATTGTTGCAGCTCTATTTAAAATGCCATTTCCTATTTTATGCCCTACTTTATTCTGCCTTATTCTGCTGTGTTATGTCCTGGTGTCTTCAAGTCAAGGCTAAAACATCCTTTACTGAATTTGAAGTTTCTTATTTTGTATGTGCTTCAGCAGCCTGTTTTCTGACGTGTGAGCCAGCGAGAGATGAATCACCTTGAGGAAGGCTTCTTTCTGCTCCAGGTGTTTACTGATCAGAGGTAGGAGGTGTTCGCAGTCGGCCGACAGTCCCAGTTTATCGTGGCTGCCACACCAGTCTTCATCCCGGCGATACTCCTGCTCCAGGCTCTCTAACACACTGCACACCTGGACAGATGCAACGAGTCGGTGACACCGTAACAGCACTCAAAGCTTCCAGAAAACACAAACTCTGACACTGTGTGTGTGTGTGTTTGATGTGTACCTGTTCGGACGTCTTGTAAAAGGCCACAGAGGCGTTGACGAGCTTCAAGCGGTCCTCCATCTTCAGCATCAACTGCTGCCAGTGAACGGCCACTTTCTCAGCACAGCCTCTGATCGCCTCTGGATCATAGTGACCTGCCTGCAGCATCATCTGGGAGACAGGGAATGAGACAGAGAGTCATGCATGGTCTTAATAAACAGCCTGCAACATCTCCTGGACACAGTAATGTAGAGATACAGTATTCAGGATAACACAAGATATATAATGGAGTAAGTCTTACAGGTCAACTACAGTAAATAATAAAGTAAGAGTTGTAAAAAGCATGGATTTACCTCGGCTTTTTGCTGGACCTGCAGAGCACTCTGATGAGTCTTCTGGAGAGAGTTAGCATGGAAGAGAGACTGGAGGAAGAGGAGGAGGAGGAGGAGAAATAATTACTATCAATTAAAATCACTGACTCATTAGTTCAACTCAACTTTGAAAGGGTTCCCTGTGGAGTTTTTGGCCACTATTAACGCTGTGGAGGAATGTTTTTATGTGCGAGTCGCTGCTTATTTTTGCACTCGTGCACCAATTTTTAAATTTGCCAATTTTTATGCTTAATGCATGAGTTTATCAGACGGCAGAGGTCTGCACCAACCAGCTACCATCACGCCTTTAAAGGGAAACTTTGACCATTTTCAACCGGCTTTGTGTCGCTGCAATGTGGGTGGTATGTGCAAATGAACGATGTTCAGCTTCCCTTCGCCCAATGTCAGCTGGGATCGGCTCCACGTGACCCTGAATAGGATAGGCGGTTACAGATAATGGATGTATGTGTGTGTGTGTGTTTAAGCTATTAGCCAAGACCACTGTCTGTGGCTCAAGATCTAGAGCAGGTCATCCACTAATCGGAAGATCGGCGGTTCGAACCCCGTCTGCTCCAGTCCACATGTCGAAGTGTCCTTGAGCAAGATGCTGAATCCCAAATTGCTCCTGAAGGCTGCGCCATCTGTGTGTGAATGAGTATTTAGACTAGATCCTGATGGCAGCCTCTGCTGAATGCTGACATGTAGAGTAAAACCCTTTGAGTGGTCAGAAGACTATTTACCATTTACATCAGTCTAATGGAGGATGCAGGCCATACTTCATGTTGAGGAAACACACACACACACACAGACACACGCACACACCAATCAGAGTTCCACAGGAGCAGAAACCAGGCCAGGACACACATGTTGGGTCTGGGCCAAAATGACGTGTGTGTGTGTGTGTGTGTGTAGGTGCGTAGTACATTGCTGACCAAGGGGCTTCTACCCCTGTGAGTGCTAACACACTTCTAGAGTCAGCTATTTAAAGCACCGCACTGAGTAACACATACTGTACACACACACACACACATTCACACACACACATTAG
>CAKAOH010038004.1:4907-18148 GCA_916701665.1 Sebastiscus tertius
CACACACACACACACACACACACACACACACACACACACATACGCACACACACAGAGTCTTAACAGAATACAGCATGTAACATATATACACTCTAAGAAAGAAATCCGTAGAAAAACAGATAATGTTCTTCAACCCTAAAACTGAAATTACAGGATGTCCTCCGTACCATTCACGGACACTTCTGTTAATCCTAAAATGGAAAATATCTGTAAATTTACAGTATCTCCTCCGTACCGAGCCAAATAGCAGGCCCAACCTTTACATTCTGGAGGGAATACAGACGCTAACGCTAGCATCTGTACATTACCTATCGGTCTCTGTGGACCACCTGAGACTAAAACCGGGGCTAACTCTACCTGACGTCCACTGAAGTCTAAAATATAAACATTGATAAAACGTAAATTACAATATCAAACTTGCGTTAGTCTCAAAATGAATCAGCAAAGTATTCCTGGGTATCTGGTAACGTTAACGGTCGACAACAGCTGAACTAAACAACAAAACAGCTTTCCAACTAAAACGATACTGAGCTAACGTTAAGTCCTTAACATAAATCATTTTGGTTAGATATTAATTGTTGATTTTTTACCACAGAAGTGAGAGAAAGGTTTCTCCAACTCTAAACTTTGTCATGTGTGATGGTCTCTGCCTCTTCCAACTTTCGCGGTTGCGGAGGTTCTTGTTCCCACAATGCAATGCTTATTTAAAGATATGGGAAAAACTCCTTTGAAAAATTGATACAGAAAATTCCTTCATATTTACACGGTACATTGGCCCGTATTTTTACAGACTTTTCTTAGAGTGTAGACATGTCATAGTAAAATGATTCCTGTTCATTCTGCTGTTTATCTGGGCCTTGTTTGTTTGTTTGTTTGTGTGTGTGTGTGTGTGTGTGTATAAACAGTATGTACATCTCTGCATGTTTTTTTTAATCTGTCAGTAGATTCATTCTATAACTACCACATCAGTTTGTGTGTCTGTATGTATACTGTATACTGTACTGCACGTGTGTGTAATCTTACGGAACAGCGAGTCAATATCTGCTTAACAAGCATGTCGTCGAGGACAAAAGCTGATATCTGATTCATTTGTAGCATTGAGCAGTCTCTCTCCACACTATATTTACTTTAACAAACGCAGCTCAGTCGAGGAGAAAATGGAAAGTTAATGGAAAATTAATTTGGTTGTGTGTGTGAGCATGCGTGCGGTGTGTGGGATAAATCACAGTTGTAGTGTTGTAGTGTGAAGACGGCACTGACAACGTTACTGTCTGTCAGTGGGGAGGCCTGTTGTTATCAGATAAAGCCAACTGTCACTATCAGGGTAATACCTTCATATATATAGACTGTATATATGTACTATATATATACTGTATATATGTATGTGTGTGTGTGTGTGTGTGTGTGTGTGTGTGTGTGTGTGTATAGATCAACAAGTGATAGTAATGGGAGTGATTATATGGTTTATTTGATTTAAAGAGGTAATCCACCGATTGGTGACTTTGTGGTGAGGATTACTCCGCCTGTTCTCTTCTCTGAGTTTTCTAAAGTCAGAATATAACCTCTGCTACACATTTCTATGGGTGATGATGGAGGTAAGGGAGACTCTAAGACCTGCAAGGCAAGGATCACATGACCAACTGAGGTAGCTGAGCTATAGCACTACCGCTAGCTAGCTAAATCCGCTAGCATGTTTACAGCCAGCGGACCGCCATCGACTGTGCAAGCCGCTGAATGTTATCTGGCAGACCACGCTGCCTGCGTGTTTGACAATGTGAGTTTTACATTTGAAAAAAATGGTAGACATAGACATCTTTTTTTGTAGAAATTGATTATTGAAAATTACTTTTCGTTGTCTAATTATTACAGTGACACCGGGGTGTGTCTTCATTATCAGATATTTCTCAAGACAGTCTGAACAGAGCTGCTGGAATATATATATATATATAGATATAGATATAGATATATATAGAGAGAGAGAGTTTATATAGTTATATATATATATACATACATATATATGTATATATATATATATATATACACACACACAGTATATTACTTAATAGAGGGGTGTTTTCCTCTTTACTGTAGAAAGTTTTACGATTAAAGACAGTTTTTCTTCAGTGTTTCACTTCTTCTACAGACAAGGATGGAAAACTAGCCTACTGACTCCTTCGGCTCTGTCCGTCGGTCACATGACCCTTGCCTTGCAGGTCATAGTGGTCTGTCAAGAGGCTAAAAGACGATTGAGTTGCATTATGGGAAATGCAGTATCCATCTTTATTTTGGAGCTGGAGTATAAATCAGACGCACTGTTGTTGTACTCCAGCTGAGGTAAAACACTGATCAGATTACTCATTACAAGGTATGTCCATTAGCAGACAAAAGGTGCTGCAACATTGGAAATCAATCACAGCATGACCTGGATTGTTGTTCTGTCTCTCCTCCCTTTTTTTCTTTCCTTCTCGGGTCAAAGCACAGCGCTGCGTTTAATTGACAGAAATGAACACACTGAAGAAGGGAAAGGAAAGGAGGTGCTGACCTAGACCACCAGCTGCGATTACCCTTCCTCCCAGGCATCCTGCCACAAAGTCAGCCCTCTTCTCCCTCATCCTGGATGTTCGGCTGGGTTTGATCCAGATACCTGCCGGAGGTGAGAGGACATAGTGTCAGTCGTCATTTCATCATTTCAACACTACGGGTTAATAAAGCCTCGGACACACCAGGAACGTCAGGAGCGCGTTGTGGCTGCGTGGCGTGGTGGCTGCGTTATTTGCGTCGGGTGTTCACACCAGCTGCGTTTCAGCTGCATTTCAGCTGCGTGTCAGCTGCATTTCTGCTGCATTTCTGCTGCTGTCAGTCGTTTCTTTCTACATAGAGTTTTCCTTTTAATGGCCATTTCATTTCATTATAAATATCATTTATATTTATTTTAGACAGAGAAAGGTTAAGAAACGTGTGGTAATTTGTAAATAATAGTAATAATCTACAATTAAAACTCCGTACTATATTCATTCATGGAGCTCTCCAAGTCACTGCATGTTCTAGAACACTGTCCAGCACATATTTCAGAATAAAAGCCTCGTGTTAACAAATGAAGGAATTCTGTCCACAGAAAAAAATGCTTGAGGGCTTTTATTTTGAAATGAAAGCAGGAAGTGTTGATTTATAAATAAGTCTTTACTTTTTTTTCATCTCCGTAACATATTCTACAGATAGACATCGAAACTGTAGTAATGTTGCTGGTATGATGTTAATATACAGTCAATAGATCACCTTCACTGTCTGTGACATATTCTACAGATGTGTATACATCAAAACCGTAGTAATGTAGCTGATATGATGTTAATATACAGTCAATAGATCACCTTCACTGTCTGTTGCTGCTGTGAGATGCGCGCGTCACACGTCAAAAATAGGTGAGACCTCTATTCTCTAGAAGAGACGCAGCTGAGACGCGCATGCGTCTCACGCGGGCAGTGTGGCTGCTCTAACATGTTAACACGGACGGCGAAATAAAAAACAACAGGTAACGCAGCCGCCACGCGCTGCTGACGTTCCTGGTGTGTCCGGGCTGTTAGGGTTAGGGTCCATCTGCTGCTGTAACAGCCTCCGCTCTTCTGGCTTCAGGCTGTCCACCTGCTGCTAGAACAAGAGCATTAATGATTTTGGGTGATAACAAGGTCTGGTTCACCATGATTGGTTGAATGATTTGATTCAATTAAATATATTTTATATAGCGTCAAATCATAACAGAAGTTATCTTGAGACATATATATATATGTATATATATATATATATATATATATAAAGCATAGCATCTAGAGACCCAACAAGAGATCCCCCATGAAACAACTCCCCTAAACAAATTTAGTCAAATAATAAATAAGGTCAGTTTAAGAAAATTGATAATTTATATTAGATGCCAGAATAATTACAAAAATCCATCAATAGGCTCTAAATCTGAATTAGACAACACCTAAATTTAGAATCTGAAACTGCATCACAATCTTCCGGGTGCTTCATAAATTCTGCTCAATGCTGCATTAATACCAAAACTAAATTTAATTGATTGGCAAATCATAGAGATATCAGTCACTGAACTGACCTGGTCACATCTGACTCTTTAATATTCATAAGCTCTAAAACGCACTATTTAAAGGGACTGTTTGTAACTTTGTAAGCGTATAAATGTAGCGGGTCGGCACACATGTGTGCTCGCGTATGCCGGGAGCCTCGTCTCCTCTGCCTGTTCGCCTTCACTCAGACAGAGCGCGCGTTCTCGCGTACTCATTCCACCTCTAGACGTGAACGCGCGCTCACTCCACACTGCAGAAGAGTTAGTTTAGCTCTGAGAATATCTACAGTGGACGTTTGTGCAGAAATAAATGCTGCAGCTCCTCCAGAGAGAAACGTTACCGTCTCCCTCCTGCGCCCGCAGGGAGACACACGGTTCACGTTTCTCTCTGCGGAAGCTCGTCACTTCACAAGACACGGAAAACCTCTGTTGGTGCGCGCTGTGTCGGTGAATGCAAGCAGGCAGCGGAGGAGAGGCTCTCGTTGCCGGTGTCTCCCTGCGGGCGCAGGAGGGTGAGGCAGGAAATGCCAACACTAGGATCAGATCTAAATCATGTTCATGGAGAGACCTTGGTCTGGTCAGCTAACATTACTGCCAAGCAGCTGAAATATAGAGTGATATTGTGGTTTTAGCTGAGGTGTGTCGCCTCACTGTGTTGAGCGATGCTCGTTCAGGTCTATTTAGAGCGAGCAAGCGTGAGCCCGACGCTGACTTTCGTTGATTTCACGGCCACAGGTGTCGCTGTTAAGCAGCAATTCTGAAAGTTACAAATAGTCCCTTTAATACAACATCTTGCTTCTTTTCCGTTCTCTATGCTAAGCTAAGTTAAGCTAACTCTAGCTTCATATGGCCTATCAATCTCCTCACCTACCTCAACAAGAAAGACAATAGTAGCAGTATTTCCCCAAATGTTGAACTATTCATTTAGTAGTACTTGAAAGAACGTATTTTGTGAGAGTTCTCACCATCTTTGTCTTAATGACTCCCAGAAAAGTTCACAATCCTTGCTTTGCCTGTATTTGTCTTGGTTTTTGGACACCGCCTAAAACAACAACAACAAATTAATGAATAACGAAGGTCACGGCGAGACAGGGGGAGAGAAGATGAAAGGAAGATGGAGAGGAAGAGAGGAAGATGAAACAGAATAGAACAGAACATATATTGTCTACTTTTTGTGTGCAAATTTGCAAATGTCTTTGTATGCATGTGCATAATCTGCTATTAAAAAAGAAACATTAAATCATATCACATCCAGACATGAAAGAGAGAAAGAAATGGAGTTCATAAGAGAGAGACCTGTGTTTGACAGCACAACAAAGTCCGCCTCAGGACCTCCCTCCCTCTTTCTCTGGCTGGAAACCCACTACAGCAGATTACATTTCTATATTTGGGACAGTTATACGCAGTGACACATCCCCTCTCCCACTCCTCCACGTCTCCTCTGCAAAGAGCCTCGACAAAATGCACGACAGCATTAAAAATGTGCTGCATAGACATTTACATAGTAATGTAAATGATGCATAACGCTGCAAATGATCAGATGTTGAGTACCCATCAGTGTGGGTTGTAGTAGTCTTCTTCCCCACAGTGCTGCAGCCTACCAGTCTTAAACTGTGTTTTTCACTTGTGGATGAAAAGCATGGATTTTGAAAGGTGAGGGGAACGGGAACCTGTCCATTGAGCTAAATGCTAACATGCTAACCATTGTTCTTTAGTGTGTTAGCAGGCTAACATTAGGTTTTGACGAGGAAGAAGAATGCATGTAATGCGCATACAAATGTCAACCGTCATGGTGGCAATCTGTGGTGTGAATGAACTTATTGTCCGTTGCTTTGGACAAAAGCGCCAAATGAATGTAATGTAACATGAATGTAGTTGTAGCTTTATTTCAGCATGGACCAAAGTGGTGGACCGACCGGCATTTCCCTCCCAGAGCCATGCTGCTAGTGTGGCTGAAAACAGACTGTGGAGATGGGCATGGCTGGTATTCAGGAGAGAGAGCGGTGTGGGGGAAGGCTCATGAGAGCAGGGCCAGGTGAGATGATTGACACAGCTGGTGCTCATTGTCTAATCAAGTCTGGACCTCTGATGGCTGAGACACATACAGAGAAAGGAGTGGGCCACGTAGGCTGGCGCTGCCGGGGACCGGAGAGCCTAAAAAGAGTTGTGTTGAACTTAAGGCTGGGGCGATTCGTCGACATAGTCGACGTAATCGATTACGTAAATACGTCGATTTACGTAACGTCCGTCGATGCATCGGATGACGTAATGAAAATGCGCTGCGCCCGGTCCAAGCATGGATTCTGATTCCCCCAGAGAACACGACGCTTAAACAAAAAATTCGCCCACGTTCATCTAAAGTGTGGGAATACTTCAAACAGAGACCCAACAATGCGGTGCTCTGTAAGTTTTGCTAAATGGAGATGGCATACCACAGCAGTACAGGTGCAATGCACCACCACCTGACAAGAGGGCATCCCGGAGCGCTGAGTGAAGAAGACAGCAGCAAGACACCACCGTAAGTTCTGTTTACTTCCCCACCAGGCATGATCTATGAAGATTGTCTAAAACACGGGCATGTTTCTGTTAGCAGTAGTCATTTAAAGTTTGTTTCTTCATCGCCTCCATGCTAAAAGTATTTTATGGACCACTGTTATGGTAACGTAACGTAACGTAACGTTACACCACGCGTCATCTAACGTCGGCCGTTTTATATTTTCTGTTTACTTTAACGCCGATGTACGAGTGAGAAAATGGCTTAAAGTAACGTTGCATATTGTTCTACAGTCTGTGAGTGTTAGTCTGTAAATAGTTTCAACTATTTCTCTTGCTCCTCACTGATGCAAAAGTACATTTGCTAGTGATTAACTTAACTGCATATTGTTACAGTGATGAAATAAATCCATGTCTAAACCATTTTAAGTTAAGTACTTAAATAAAAATACTGATGAGGATTATTATTATTAGCCTAATGTCATAACACAACAGTGCTGTGGAAATTAGACCGATTTTAAAATGTGCCACTATTATCATTATTCTAATGGCTTTTTGTGTCTCTTTTTCAGGATGAGACAAAGCAGAGTGGAGGACTTTTTCCACAAAAAGAACATTGCACTTTATTCCTTTTACATGAATTTACAATATAAGGTCTTGTTTTAATTTTATTTTGGAGAAATGTTTATGTTGGACTGAAAACAGATTACCAGTAAAGACTGGGCTACTTTTTGTTGTGAAATAATGCCATAATAACTCTTGATTTATGTAGATGTTTATAAGCGAAGATATTTGAATAAAGTATTGAAATAATAATGAGACAAGTTGTTGATATTTATTTTGGTTAAATTAATTGAATTATAAAAACATATTTAGAAAAATCGTTAGTCGAAAAATAATCGTTAGATTAATCGTTAAAAAAATAATCGTTAGGTGCAGCCCTAGTTGAACTGTAAGTGGAAAGCAGCTGGACTGTGCACAAGGGACCAAGCAGCCCGAGGTGCATCACATTGCAAGTTTTGCATCTGTGTTAAAAGAGTGTGTCATCAGCCGTGAATTAAAGACTGTCCTGTTGTCCTGTCTGTGTTTGTGCTGAGGGAACCCACGGTAGTAGCAGTCTTGCTACGCAGATAGAAACACTGCTGTATTTGGGATTAAGGCATTTCAGTATCTTATTCAGGAAATTTAATCAAATATATCAAAATACTGATTACCAGTTACATGCATCATCCATCCATCCAACCATCCATCATCCATCATCCATCCATCCATTTCCACTTCCGCTTATTCGGGTCCGGGTCACGCCAATCGTTTATATTTGCTTCGTGACCCCTCGGCAATCATCATGCCAAATTTGGTGCTTGTATCACTTTTTGCATGATTTGATTGAAAAATGGATGTTATCCGCTCCACTAGATGGTGAGATCACCGGATCGTGTGTTTATATATATATATCGCTGTTAGAGAACGAGCCAACGAGCTCGTGGCCAGGGGTGCAGTGGCGGAACGCGGTGTTGCGGGGGCGGCTGCAGGTGCCACTGGTTCACATTTTGAGAAAGAGGTGGAGGAACAGAGCCAGGCTGAGGAGCGACAGGCTTCTGTGGCTGCAGAGACAGAGACAGCAGCTCTCAGTCTGTAGACACTGAAAAATGTTCACAGCCAGAAGTAGATGTTGAGGAAATAGCTTCCACAAGTGTTGCAGGCAGAGATCACACTGTGATCATGAATGAAGGACAGGTTGTGTCTAACTGCCAGGTAACATGAGGACGACATGGATTATGACTCCGAGTCAGACACAGTATCTGTGGGTGAAACCTCTAACAGGTTCACAGATCTCTATTCTTCAGAGGACATCAACCAATTCTTAGACGAAACATTCCAAAAAATCTGTTAAAGTGAGCGATTACTTTGGTGACACTGGCAAGTTCATCAGATCTGTGAATGGACTTCAGAAACTGGTAGGCTGTTAGATGAAAGGAAACATTTCCGCCTCAAAAAGCACATTACCACTATGAGAAAAGAATAAAATGGTAAAACTGGTAAAAAGACTAAAAAAGTAATATGATCATGTACAGCACAGTGTCTTCCTCTTCCTACTGTTCTCGGCTTGTTTCATCTAGACTGTTCCTCCTCTCTGACCTCTCCATGTGGAGCCTCAAAATTGGGTCTTTGAATATTAATGTTGGGAGAGATAGGCACAAAAGGGCTCTAATATCTGAGGTCTCCACTCAGAAAAGGGTTGATGTGCTGTTTTTGCAGGAGTATGCTCCAATTACCGAGGTATCACACTGCTCAGCCTCCCCAGGAAACTTTATTCTAGGTTGCTGGAAAGGAGACTCCGACCAATAGTCAAACCTCGGATCAAGGAGGAACAATGCGGATTCCGTCCTGGCCATGGAACAATGGATCAGCTCTTTATCCTCGTGGGGCTGTTGGAGGGTTCATGGGAGTTTGCCCATCCAGTCTACATGTGTTTTGTAGACTTGGAGAAGGCTTACGACCGTGTCCCCCAGGGAGTCCTGTGGGGGGTACTACAGAAATATGGGGTACCGGGGTCATTGTTACGAGCCATCCGGTCCTTGTATAACCAAAGTGAGAGCTGTGTCCGTATACTCGGCACAAAGTCAAACACGTTTCCAGTGGGTGTTGTCCCCCAGCAGGGTTGTCCCTTGTCACCGTTTGTGGTTTTCATGGACAGGTTCTCAAGGTGCAGCCGGGGGGAGGAGAGTGTCTGGTTCGGGGACCTCAGAATTGCGTCTCTGCTCTTTGCAGATGATGTGGTTCTGTTGGCTTCATCGAACCATGACCTACAGCACGCACTAGTGCGGTTTGCAGCCGAGTATGAAGCGGCCGGGATGAGAATCAGTACCTCCAAGTCTGAGGCTATGGTGCTCTGCTGGAAACCGGTGGACTGCACCCTCTGGGTGGGGAGTGAGTATTTGCCTCAAGTGAGGGAGTTTAAGTATCTTGGGGTTTTGTTCACCAGTGGACAGGCAGTTCGGTGCAGCGTTTGCAGTTATGCAAGATAGTGGCCATTTTTCAAGATAGCCGTCAAATTGACCTGCTAATAATGATTTACCTCATAGAAATTCATCTACTTGATCGATCTGAGTGATCTTAGTGTCAAATTATATGTTTTCTGGCATGCTGGATTCTAATTTTGATAGTATCAACAATTTTTAACTGCAATATGGTGGCCATTTTTCAAGATGGTTGTCAAATTTACTTGCAGAGAATGTTTTTCATAAGGAAATGCATGTACTTGGTCAATTTGAATGTGTGATGTAGAGTTATATGTTTTCTTGTATGCTTGATCTAATTTTTACAGCTTTAACATCCTCCAATAAGTTTTTTCTAACTTTCTGGCTGTCCGCTGAGTCTTTGCTTTGTGGTTTTTCCGACTTGAGAGTCCAAAGTTCCAGTTCTAGCACCTGGTGTTGGATATGGAGCTCGTCATATTCCTGCTTATCCAGTCTTTCAGGGAAGGAAACTTTGGACTACTGATCCCTACTCTCAAGCGTCTTTGAGATCTTTAAAAAGAGCTATATAAGTTTAATTTATTATTATTATTATTACTCGACCAAGTAGATGAATTTCTATGAGAGAAACCATTATCGGCAGGTCAATTTAGCAGCCATCTTGAAAAATGAGGAGAGAAGAGGAGAAGGGAGGAAAGGAGAAGAGAGGAGAAGGGAGGGCAGGAGAGGAGAGAAGAGGAGATGGGAGGAGAGGAGAGGAGAGGAGAAGGGAGGAGAGGAGAAGAGAAGAGAAGAGAAGGGAGGAGAAGAGAGGAGATGAGAGGAGAAGGCAGGAGAGGAGAGGAGATGAGAGGAGGAGAGGAGAGGAGAGGAGAAGGGAGGAGAGAAGAGGAGAAGAGAAGGGAGGAGAGGAGAAGGGAGGAGAGGAGAGGAGGAGAATATTTCTGAGATAACACAAACGGCTGTAGTGCTGGCTGTAGGGAAAGTAGCATGATGGTAATCTGTGAGTCAGAGGAGGGAAGGCAGAGCCAGCAGCAGCTCACTAATAGATATGCTGGCTGCAGCAGATCAGCTATTGAGCTGTGGAAAATTGAAAGGCCAGATAATATACAGTACACAGCGCAGATATACGGCCGGGGAGGCGTGACGAGTTGAGCCTTCAAACAGACATGCAAGCTGGTAATTTTTGCTGTTTTCCTCTTCTTCCCGGTGCCGTCTATAGATAGATTTAGCAGAAACAGCCATGACGGTCTTGTTGTCTGAGTTCAGTTCAGCCTCAGCACTTTCTCTCCGATTGACTGATACGTGTGTGTGTGTGTGTGTGTGTGTGTGCTACATGTCCATATGAGCCTATAATATTAAATTCAATTCGTTAATGAAATGATCAGAGCTTGGGGTGCCCTGGTGGTCTAGGAGTTAAAACTGCACTCCACACAATTAGCATCACACTTGATATTGTCAGACTCGAAATGAACAGTTTGAATTAAACAGTCAAATCGATGCAGCAGAAGCAGAGATACCTGGTCACAACCAGAGATATTGTATTTTTTATTCCACACATTCTCCTTTCTTGTCAAAACTTGGTGCCTAAATCACCCACAATGCTGACGGTTCAAAGATTGAGGTGTGTTGTGCTAGTAGCAACTAATGTAACCGTGAGCCAATAGCCTTTATTTATATAGCCCAATATCACAAATCCCCAAATGTGCCTGAAAGAGCTTTATTTAGCAGAGATGAGGAGCTACAGAGGTCTGGTGAGCCACCCGATTCAACTGTTATCAGGCCATTAAATAGGTGTTATCAGTCGCTATAAGCACCATAGACGTGGGTCATTAGGGGCCTACTACGCCTACTACGTTGTAAAAGTGAAAGTGAAACTTAAAAGTAACATGTTCTGACATGTTGTAAAACTGAATGAAACATCAAATTTTGAACCCAAACAAAAAGGCTTCTTTAGGTTTAGGCAATAAAACTACAACTTCTTTAGATTTAGGCAACATAACTACAACTTCTTTAGGTTTAGGCAACATAACTACAACTTCTTTAGGTCTAAACAACAAAACTACAATGTCTTAAGGTTTAGAAAATAAAACTACACCTTCTTTAGGTTTAGGCAATACAACTACAATTTCTTTAGGTGTAGGCAACAAAACTACAACTAATTTAGGTTTAGGCAACAAAACTACTGTCATGATTACTACGGTCGCTAGAGGTCGCTGTCGTGTAATTTTATACCTTCTTTCAGTGATCTACCAAGTGAATAAGTGATAAAATCTGATAAAACCTACTGGTGGGTGTAGTAGGCCCCTATTGACCCACATCTATGGGGCTTATAGCGACTGATAACGCCTATTTAATAGCCTGACAACAGTCCAATCAGCCGGGGGAGCTCACTTCTTTCTAACTCCACGAGGCAATTCATCAGACCTTTGTTGTCTCTGTCCATTCGTTTCCTGTCATCTCTGTGGATATGAATATGGCAGTGGTGGCTTCTTATCCAACATTATAATTGCATGATGACATATCATTGTGAAAGGTTTGATTGTTGTGGAAGCTGGTTGTGAGCTATAATACTGTGAGAAGGTCATGATTAATGCAGTATGTTCAGTGGGTTTGCTTTTACAACCATCCTCACCGTATAATTTAACATGTATCTCATCATCATTTTCAGAGGGAATCAAACTTCAAACCAAGATATTTTACTTTTGAAACATGTTATATATATATATATATATATATATATATTGTCATTTAATCAATCGGCTCTACTTAATGATTATTGTAATCATTTATTGATAAACTGATAAGAGATGGGCCAAAGACAGAACCCTGTGAACTTCCTGTTTTAAGGGGCCAGTATGCTTCAAAAGAAGTGCTTGTCAGACCGCCAAACACCCCCACCCACCCCCACACCTGTCGGAGCTATCTACCAGATCATTTATATAACTTCCCGAAACCGACAATCAAGCAGAGATTGGTCAGATGTGTAACACGTTCTCATCCCAACTCGTCACATACTGTACCGCCGCTTTGTCACGCCCCCTTGGTGTCACGCCCCCTTGGTGTCACACCCCCTTGGTGTCAGTTTAGGTTCAGGCAACAAAACAAAACACTGTAAACTATAGTCAGGTTTAGGAAAAAAACGCCAACGTTTGTACAGTGAAAATGAACTGAATGTTGTGAACACGGAACACAAACAGCTCAGTGTAACGTGACACACGGGACATGAACAGCTGATTGTAACGGGACACAGGACATGAACAGCTGATTGTAATGGGACACGCGGGACATGAACAGCTGATTATAACGGGACACAGGACATGAACAGCTGATTGTAACAGGACACACGGGACATGAATAGCTAATTGTAACGGGACACACGGGACATGAACAGCTGATTGTAACGGGACACACGGGACATGAACAGCTAATTGTAACGGGACACACGGGACATGAACAGCTGATTGTAACGGGACACACGGGACATGAACAGCTGATTGTAACGGGATACACGGGACATGAACAGCTGATTGTAACGGGACACACGGGACATGAACAGCTGATTGTAACGGGATACACGGTACATGAACAGCTGATTGTAACGGGACACAGAAGACATGAACAGTGGATTGTAACGGGGCACACGGGACACGAATAGCTGAGTGTAACGGGACACAGAAGACATGAACAGT
>CAKAOH010038005.1:0-37549 GCA_916701665.1 Sebastiscus tertius
CATGTCTTTTATATTATAAAGCAGGTTTAAGTGCTATATAAATACTGTTAAACTATCAAAACGCTAAATATACGGAGAAATACACACAGCCCGTATTCAGAAATTGTGTGTTTGAAACAAGCCGTTAGGATTTCTGTCCATTTGTGATGTCACAAATATACAATATTTAGACCATTACACGGTTTTAAACATAAACATTCTAAATTCCAGTTCCAGTTTATTTCCTGTTGCAGTGTATGTGAATAACGTTAGCTGACAGGAAGTAAACATGGACCCAAGCTGTTGCCTAGCAACGCAATTCTGTTGCAATTCCGTAGCAATTCCATTGAAATGCACTAAAACGGAGCGTTTCAGACAGAGGATAAAAACAGGTTAAATAAAATAAAGTTGTTTTTTTGAACATTACAGCATGTAAACATGTTCTAGTAGAAACACAAAATACAAATAAGAACCTGAAAATGAGCACAATATGGGACCTTTAAGAAAGACATCAAAGAAATCTATCAAAATCAAGGGAGTTTTCTGCACTTGCCCCGACACACCCACTACAGTGACTTCTATATTATACGTTTTTTTTGCTTGTAAGGATTTTTATTTGCACATTTTACAGTTCTTATCCTGAGCTATGGTATATTTGAAAGCTTAATAAAACAGAATATTAGCACAATAATATGGTAATATATATTTTGTGTACCACATTTTCATCTTATGCATTTACAATATTCTCTTAGTTAAAAATAAATTTCACATAGTTGCATTTCCTCTGTTCTTCCAGGCAGTCTTTCTTTCTTTTTTTTTTTCGGTCGATTTAACTTCACCGCATGCAGAGCTGGTTATTTCTTAACACATAATTGAAGTCCTTGAGTCATCTGAGTGAGTCATGCGGAATCTGCCGACGTGTTTACTGTAACTACTGTCACTCCTCTGCTGTAACGCCCTGTGAGCACCAGGGGGCCGTGTGGAGAAGACGTGAACACACTCACTCTCTCTCAAGCTCTCTCTTATCTACAGGCAGACAGGCAGCTATCACACACTTTAAACTGGGCGCACGTGTAACTGCTTTGTCTGAGCACCAGTCTGTCACTTTCTCATAGAGATAGAATAGAAGACAGTGGTCATGGGTCTTTTTTATTTTATAGTTTCTACTCCTGCCTGACATTATATTGTTTTTTAAATAGGACAGAAGCCACATCTGTGCACAGGAGCAGTGTCCTATTTTTAGACATTGCTGAGTGTTGTCTGGATAATTGGGTTGCTTCATTTTGACATAGATACACTGAGTGAGCTTCATCCAGCTACAAATGACCCTGTTAGAAAAGCTCTGGTCAGTTCATTGTGTTGCTGCATACAGTTTCTTGTCTATATAAATGCATTTTCATGCTGAACCACTGAATGCCAGTGCTGATACTTTGGGGTAGAAGACATTTTTTGTGCACTTGTTCTTTAAATTTGGACATTTTCATGCTACAAAGTGGAAAAGAAACCATCTTATCAGGGTGAAAATGATGATGAAACACAGTTTTTTTGTTGAATTACAGCTCCTAAATGCCAGTTTTCCTTGCCTGATATTATAATAGTTTACAATTTCAAAGCGAAGTAGACAGTAAGTCAGTCGTACCGCACTTTGAAAGCCATAATTCACTTCCAAGCTTAAGCTTCATCCTCTTTCTCAATGTGTTGATTGTGTGTATATGAATCTAGCTGAGGAAACGCTGCAGACTGATGTTGTAAATACTGTCTACAGGAGGAGGAGGAGGAGGAGGAGGAGGAGGAGGAGGTAGAGATGTATGTTGAAATAGTCATATATTATGCTGTACAGATGAAGCATAGGAGAAGAAAAAAAAAAGACCTAGTTTTGTATTTTTACTTCATAACTGTCTTTTTTTGTATTATTTCAAAGACTTTTGGTTTCTAGTTCTTTGTATATAATAAAGCTGCTCGTTGCTATGATTTCATGTCAAATGGAGAAATATCTGAAGATATATAATAAAAGATATTTAGTCTGGTATGTTAAGTTAACTGCTTATTTGTTTTGTTCTGGTTACATAAGAAAGCCACAGTAGGTAAACTGTTTATTTAAAGCTCCTCTGCAGACATGTTTCAACACACTTACGTGACATTTAACCGCTGAAAAGTCATTTTCTCAGTGAACTGGAGGTTTCAAGTTTCCACATCACACTTATGTAAGTTACATATTGGACCGTGATTGGCACATAAACTAGGGATCCTGCTTGTACTTGTCTTAAACTCAGATTTAAAGGAGCAGTGTGTGACATTTAAGAGGGATCTATCAGTAGAAATGAAATATAATATTCACAGCTATGTTTTCATTAGTGAAGCAGAATCTCCTTTGAGGATCTATTACTTAAATGCCCTTGTTCCTAAGGGCCTAAATTTTGATTTTAAACCCCTTTATCATACCTTGTATATAGAGTTTATCGTCTATAAGTACATATAGATACCTAAGTGTCTTCCCTCTGTCTGTCTTTAACCTTTTCTACTTCTTTGTTCTTTCCATAATGGAATTGTTTTTTCTCTGTATTTTTTCTAACTCTTTTTCTATATAATATTTAATATTAATATCTAATATTTCTCTAAGATAATTTCCTAATATATTCCTAATACTTCTAATATGTTTATCTAAATTCACTTGAGATATTATGTCTATCCCTTGAGGTCTCCTCCTTAGCAACCCAGTCGAGGCCAGTTATGTTCTGTTTTTTTCCTTAAATAGTGCCGGTTATCTCTCCTAATGTTGTGTGTCTTTATAAAGCTGCATTCTAGACACTTGACTGCACAACCAAAGCTTTTTGATTCAAACTGTTTTTTTCTAATGTGTTTTTTTTAAATGCCAAAGGAGTCAGGAAGCTATGTGGTCCTCCCACGATATGTAAATGTGACTGAGGACACGCCTCCTCATGATGGAGCACACCTGTGTTTTATCCCCTGTTTAACGCCTGTGGAGCTGTTTTTGCCCCTCAGAACCCTGAAGAAGACGGTCATGTCAAGACGTGAGTCAAATGTGTTTGTTTTTTGCATCGTGGCTGCAAGTGTGAGTCTTCAAATTTGCCTGTGACATTTAAAATTTTCTCAGGTAAATGATGAACTCATTTAATTTCATTTACATTATAGGTTTAATATCCATCTAAATACAACTGTTTTTGGCTTTGTTTTGAAAAATCAATCAATCAATCAGACCTCTAGACATGTTCCCATTCAAAGAAAACCATAAACCATTGGTTTATGTGGTCAGCTCATTCCTGTATTGAAGGCCAATGCTTTTAGGTGAGTGCAGCACTACAATTAATCCACCAAATGGAGACGAAGGCTGCATTCGAAACCACATACTACAGTTATTTTGCAGTATGCTAGGCCAGGCTTTAGCCTTTTAAACAAGCTCTTAAAGTACTTGACAAAAAAAGTAACTCGTACCACTATTGCATTTTTGTCGAAAAATACAACTTTGATTTGTTTTGTTTGAGACTAGTGTGTGTTTACTTTCTAAGATACTGCTTAGTATAACTCCACCACCCCTTAAACTATTTATTCGAACCGCTCATGGTGAAAAAACAGCATCATCAACGAGGGGAAACGGGAAATATAAAACATTACTCGACAAAATTAACTCCAACTGCTTTTTCAGTTACAGCAACAAAACAGTGGACTGATCTCCCTCCAGATATTAGAGTCATGTTAAAAAGGGTCATGTTGTCTCAGCAGGTATCTGGCTAGCTGTCACGCCAGTTTGTGAAGCTTCTAAACTCTGAAAACTTTGGTGCAAATGTTCGATTCGCCATCTAATATCGTAAAACTACCAATATTCAAAATCGACACAGTTGATTTCTCGCCTCAAAAATTTCACGAAGGCTATAAAAAATTTAAAAAATGTACCAACTGCTGCTGTTGTGACCATAGCCTGTACCGTTCCAGTGCTTTGCTTTGTGGGATATAGTAGGCGAGGTAGATTGGTCATTGCTACATTTTGGCCAAATCAGTACGTGCTGCTAGTATAGTATGCTGTTTTTAAATACAGCCAAATGGAAGGCTGAGGATAGGCTGTTCAATGCTGGAGGAAGGCAGAGTGCAAACGCTCCTCCAGGCCAATGCGAATGAATACAGATGGCAGGAATCGACTCAAAAACGATCCCGAGACATTGGAGTAGCCATTTAGCAGCGTTGATACGCCCTCGAACACAACTTTTGATCACAAAACAGCAAAAAGTAAGACATAATTTATGGTTATGGCTGTATATAAAGTGAAGTTAATTTTTTAATTAATTTTTAAATTTTTTTGAGATGTTGGGATCGTAGGGTGGGAGGGATATATAGTAGCTATTATATTGTTTGATACTTTCACTTTCGTTTCTCAGAAGTATCAACTGTAAGGGATCACAATTCAAATAAGAGTGTATATTAAAAAAACAAAACCATCTATGAATGTTGATGCTCTAGTACTGTCAAAATGAATATTACTCATGTATGACATCCACATACTGTACAAGTAAACATCAACAGAGTGCTGGTGTACCTGAGTCAGCATTATTTGGTGGCATGGTACTGCACGAAAAGCATGTATGGGATGCATGTGAATTACTGATTTGTTTTTTAATTAGTCATAAAATGAAGAGAAATAACTCTTCTCACATAAAAAAAAGAATGAACATGTAAATACATATTAGTCTTCTGATCCTGAGAGATAACTTTGTGCAACACATCCTGTAGATCTACTTCCTTTCCGTATCACATACATGTGTGTGCACCTACTACGCCAATCCAGCCCACAACCACAAACACACCGTTTTATGTACAATATGTACAACATTTATTATAATTAATATATAAAATAGACAATGTACTTAAATTTTCACAATAGAAAAAATACAAGTAATAAATACAAAAACCATTTTTTTGTTTTGCAGGTATTACAAAACATCCAGCACAGTTTGACAGATGTGAGACGTTTAAAATATTGAGAATAAATGCTTTTGCCACACTGATATTCATATAGCTAAATATATGCCTCATATCTTAAGGAGTTACTTGTCCACACAGACTAATGTGTTACAATGCCTGCTTATAAATGATATTGCTAGCACTATTCAGTGGCCTGGACTCCCGTGAGATGCCAGCCTGTTTGAGCATGTCATTTGGCTGAAACAGGCCCGCGACTGACGGAGGTTTTCAAGTGAATAAAGCACCACCTCTCCACCTTCCTTTTCCCAGTCCGACCTTGCCTACTTTCTTTTCTCCATCATTCTTCCAACAACTCCTCAACCTTCTCGTCTCCTCCTCGTCTCCATCTTTTTTCCTGTTTTCCTTTAACACCCTGTGGATCTGCCCACCCAGCCAATACAGAAGTGACCTTAATTTTTCACACAAAACAAAAACTTACAAATCATCATAGAAAAATAATATCCCTCCAAGAATCCACTATGACAAGCCAGTACAAACATGGCAAAAAAACACACACACACACGCACGCACACACACACGCACACGCACACACACACAAACAAACAAACAAACAAAAAAGAATCATCATACAGCAATATGGCCATTGGCTTTGAGCATATTTCTACATAGCTAATAATAATAATTAACATTTTTTGTAAAGTAATCATCGTTGCCACACAAACACAATAATTAGACATGAGAATATCCCCGGACTAGTCATAAGTAAGTACTTCTGAAAACACGTAGAACATCACAGCACTCGTTAGCTTGTCTTTTCATAACATCTACCTTTAAATACAAATAAAATATAGAATATATCTCTGATAAATGTCACTCAACATTTTCGTCTCTCAACGGCACGTACAAACAATTACAAATAAAGAACACAAAAAACGGGAATGTGTGCGGAGGATTTTGCATCGACTTTTGAGAGCGTAATTCCTACCAGATGCGACTCCGCTGTTACACGTTTGTAGCAAAAAAATGACCAACATCTGTTGTTGGGAGTCTACCAGATATGAAAAGAAAGAAAAAAAAAAAAAGGAAGCCACAGCAGACTGTAGCAAAGTTACTGCACAGTAGGGATTGTGAAATGAGCAATGTGGGATTATAGCTCAAGAAAAATATCCTAAAGAAAGAGCTGTGCGGTCAACGATGATCTGTTTTTTTTTTTTTTACCCTTTCCCCCTCTTAGGTTTGTATTTCTTCTCACTCCCGACATACACTGAAGGCACTGCATTAATGTGAGAAAATGTGTACACAAGCAGTACAAAAACTACTTTTGTAGAACAGGTAGGAAGTAGTGGCAGGTGAGTCCCAAAAAACTAAGAAACTTGAAGCTTGATTGAGCGAATGCAGCGTTTCTCAACCTTTCTTCTGGACTGTGTGGCCATTCTTTGCTCCCAAAAAAAAATCCTCATGACCCAAGCAGTTATTAGTCTCCTCCCGTGACCCCGCCTGCATACCAAGTGACACCAAAGGTTGAGAAACTCCGCGTTAATGACTAACAAAAGTGAATGAATCATACTTTGGGACAACTTTTTCCGGTACCACTTCCTTTTACACGTCCGCAAATTTCATGAGAATAAGGTGATAATTAGCAAAAAATTGGGAATTTCTTTGGAATTACTGGCAGATTACCCCAATATTTACCTCAAACTGTATAAAAATTACATTATTATAAACATCATTTAACATATTAGCATATAATGGTTAAAATAGGGCCCTTAGGCTTGAGGAGCGGCTGTGCGCTGCTCTTCATCGGAGATGGGAAACTAACAGAAGACACTTCTGATCAGGCACAAATCTCACCATTGTGTGACTTATTATCTACACTAATGTAACCTGGTAGCATAATGTAATGATTCAGAGAAATGTATTAAATAAATGACCAGCTATTGGGGAAATAGCGGAATATAATTATTAAATAATGTTTACAATTAAGTCATTTTTGATCAATTTTGAGGTAAATTTTGGGGTCATTTGGCTGGAATTCCAAAGAAATTTACAAATAGGTTACTTTCTATTTATTACCTAATTACCATGAAATTTGCCGACCTGTGAAATGAAGTGTTGCCCAACTTTTCCTGCACGGTAGCAGAGAGGCCTGGGCTGGTATGAGAAACGGCTACAGACTGCCAGGAATGCGGGCGTCGTGGAGCTAGAGGAAGCTGAACACGCGTCCGCTCCGCCCTGGCATTTTCGCTGTTGGTCGGGTGCCATAACAACCTAAAGCAGAGAGAGAGAGAGAGAGAGAGAAGCCTTGCGGTATAGCACAATCGGAGAGCACCAGCGTCTTGAACAGAGCTGGGTTTTTTTTGTTGAGCAGTGAAAAACATGTACAGTAACTCTGGTTTGTGTTGGTTCTGGCTTCAGTCAGAGTCCAGTTAGTCTTGAGTGTGAGGGGTTTTTTTGTGCGTGTGTGATGACTGTGAGTGCATCAGTGCTCGACGCCTCGTTCACATTGAACCTGCTGCATCTTTCCGGACACAAATCGAAATAAGTCAAATTTCAGTCAACTAAGCTGCAGTGTCATAAAACGGCGTTTAAGTGGAGGACACCTCCACCGGTCCTAGATGGGTTTTCAACTGTTTTTTCCAAAGCCCCCTTGCTTTAGAAAACGAAGCATAGCTGTTGTCTGTTAGGTGACGTCACACGCCACTCCGTCACCACTCCTGCATATGTGAATCCTATAGAATTTAAAAAATGTGAACGAGGCGTAACGCAGACAAGTGCTTAGTATTTTCCTACTAAAATCGTCTTCCTGTTCTCCGGCGTGTGTGTGTATAGTATATATATGTGTGTTTGCATTGCATGTTGTGCGTCCCCCCCCAAGTCCAGCAGCTCCTTCTAGGACGGCTTCTGATCTCTCTGTGGCTGAGGCGGACTCTTGACGATGGTGATGACCGAGGCGGTGTTGAGGCGCGGCGCCGTAGCTAGCAGGTTGCCCCCTCCGGCCTCCAGGCCCCGGGCGAACCTCTGGAGCGCGGCCAGGCGCGCGCCGAGCCCCTCCAGCTCTTTCCTCATGCCGGCGTTCTCCGCCCCGAGCCTCTCCACCTCCCTCTGGAGTTCCGTCTTCTGCTGCTCCAGGGCTTCGCGCTGGGACACCCGCTTGACCCGGCAGCTGGCGGCGTAGCCCCGGTTCTTCAGGGTGCGCCGGCGCTGCTTCAGCTTCTGGATCTCGTCGCGGGACATGCCGCGCAGGTGGAGGTTCAGCTCTCGTACTGTGAGGGACATGAGCTCGCTGTCCGACAGGACGGGCACGTTCTCGCCACATTCCTGCTTCACCTGGAGAGAAAGAAAGAGGGGAAATAGGGAGTAAAACTTCTTTTCAACATTTTCTCTCTTGTACAAATAGTCCAAAATGACTCATTCTTCTTGAGATAACAACCGTGAGTTTCGTTTCAGGCTGTGTGTTACCTTCAGGGCTTTGCTGTTTCTTTCTGATGTCATGATTCGACTCCCCCAAGCACCAGCCAACACAGATAAAGACACTCTGGAAGAAACAGAAACACACAAACAAACAAAAAGGTACGTTATCATCATCATCACATGTGACTCTGGACATCATGCTGTTTTGGTCCAGATCTGGCCCTGACATTTCCCATCCGCTCACAAGACCAGCCAGTCATGCACGATAAAGGAAAAGGAGAAGCCACAGATCTTTCATGCTTCTCCAATCGCGCTCGCTCATCAAACTCCGCGGTTTGATATTAAAAAAGGAAGAGGAGGTTTTGAAACAAGCGACATGGCTTCTACTCAGTTAGCTGGAATAGTGAGGAGGAAGTGATCACGTGTCTGCCCTTTGGTTGCTCAAAGCAGGTGTCCTAACCAATTCCACCCAACACTTCCTCTTGTCAACACACACACCAACGGTTCTAAACTTTCACTGTGAAAAAAAGGACAGGCAACTATTGCGGCGGTATATTTCTCACTGTTTCAAGAGGCATTTAAGTGAAAAAGAACACATTACAATAACCTCTACATTGCTTTGAAACCTAAAATGAAACCACTTAAATTGCTGCTTCCAGTAAACAACCTGTAATAACAGCAGTGAGTGAGTGTTTAAGTCTCTGTGCCGTCTCACTGTATTTGGAAATTTTCTCCCGTTCTTCTTGCTGAGCAATTCACATAGACTGCGTGGGGACTTCCTACACTCCTCTTAAGGTCAGCTCACAAATTTTATTGTGTGGGATTAAAGTCCAACATTCAACCGGGCCAACATAAACTGCTTTTCCCCCTGAGTCACTCCTTGGTTGATTTGGCTGCAGATTGCCGTCATGTTGATAAAATGACTCTGCACTTCAACTTCTATTTTAGCTACATCAGCTTCGCCTCCATCCCGACCAGAGCACGCAGAGTTAGAAACGGCCCTGCGGTATGCTGACGAGGAGCTATACCCCGTTGTTGACTGCGTGGCAAAAAAATCTCTTTTGACATTAACATTTAATTAAGGTCTACTTTGACATCATCAAACCACAGGGGGGGTTTTCCCACATGGCTTTTGGAGAGCGAAAGTGTGAACTTTCATATTTGTTGCAACATTGGATTTTTCTTTTTTCGAGTGAGTGGGCTTTCATTTAGTCTCTTTGTTGCCCAGAAGTGTAGAAAAAAAAAAAACGCACAAAAATGTTAACAAGCGTGGTTGCATGATACTGCAGAGCTTCACTGATGAGCTAACTCCTTTTTTCTTTTGAGAAACAGACTGATCTGCAGCTGAGTTTCACCACTTCTTGATGTCTGCGCTGGGTACCAGCGTGTTATATGATCTTTGACACTTATTTGTGTCTCTTTCCTCTTGTTAACCTATCAACAACAACATCTTGAAGATGCGGTCACGCTCTTCGTTTTAAAAGCGGTATGTGACAGAAACCTTTGGTGAAATCTGTTGTTGTGAATCTTTGAATTTTACAAATATTTTAGATTAAAGCTGCAGTAGGCAGAATATTTTTGGCATCATTGGGCAAAAATTCCATAATAACCTTCCAGCATATTGTAATTCAAGTGTTCTGAGAGAAGACTAGACTTCTGCTCCTCATCATGGCTCTGTTTTCAGGCTTTAAAAAATGTAGCCCGTGACGGGAGACTTTGACCAATCACAGGTCATTTCAAAGAGAGAGAGAGCGTTCCTATTGGCTGTTCATTCAACAGAGGTAGCTGTCAATCACTCGCGAATTCCGATCAAACGGTAAAACTAAGCAGCGCTGATCAAATATGAATCAATATACTGTTACTGTAATGCCTATTTCTCTCTTCAAATGTTTTCAGAAACCTCTTGTTTAGCTGTACAATGAGAAAGTTTGCTCCGGCTGGTGGGCGGTGCTTGGTATCTCCTAAACTGATCTCAACATAGCTGCTGGGTCACAAACTTCCTCATTTTACAGCTAAACAGTACACTACAAGATGTGTTAAGAGAATCCGACTGCTCTCTCACTAGGCTCCTTGATCATGATGCGACGGCGGCGGGTGTTAGTGACGTGAGTCTACTGTGGTAAAACTACAATGTTCTGAAGATGGACTACAAAAGGCGCCGCCAACCACCATGTGGTCTTAAATAGGTCTTTCAGTGAAGAGCCGTTTCACTCGCGGTGTGTGAAGAGAGATACCACAGGTCCTCCTCCTGCTGCTGGAACACTTAACATCAACATATAATAAAGGATTAGCTGACCTAACGTGGACAACCGGTGAAAAATATCACCTCATTACTAAGGTTGGAATTGAAATAAACAAAGGAATATAGGATAAATATTGAGTTAATTGTTTGAGCTATGGAGAAGGGGTAGGACCATATAAGTGTAGGCTGTACTGTACTTCTTCATACCCCTTTTCGGACACGTAATATTTATTTATGTTGATTATTTCTTTGCTATATGTTTACTGTTCATTTTATTTGTTGTTCTTAAAGCATATCGTTTGTTATCATGAACGGCCGAATGGTGCGTCGCTTTAAATGCTGCGGCTGCAAGGAATTGTGGGATGTTATTCTCTCCCTTCCTTCGTAAAGGATGGTCCAGTGTATCCTAAGCTAAAGGAGATAATAACGGAAGCATTGAAGCACCTTTCCTTAGCATTTAGAGAATTCAGCTGTTATTATGGCTGCTACTGAGATACTTCCAGGGTCATTTCACTTCGTTAGGAACCTCCCGAAGCAAAAAGGACTTTTCGACCGTAGCCATCGATTCATATTTGATCAGCGCTGCCCAGTTTGACCGTTTGATCGAAGTTCGCAAGTGACTGACAGCTGCTCAGAGACGGCAAGGCTCCAGCTCGGCTCTGATTGGTTGTTTTCCTCCGGTCTGTGAAATCTTCCAGATGCCATTAGGAACACCGGAGGACACAGAGGCACATGATTTTTTTCAGATTACCTGTCTAATGCACTACTGTCAGGATATAGTGCCCGTTTTATAAAAATAACTTTTTTTTAAAATCATATTTTCTCTATTTCTTCCCACCGCAGCTTTGACTAATTTAGTGTGAACTATTTAAGATAATTTCAGTTGATTTCCTGTTTGCTTTCGAATGATATACAGACTTTCATCACATTTATGACCCCCACTTATAAAAGGATGTTACACTTCTATAAATTAGGTTTTCTTTCATTTTCAATTTGACTACTACCAGGCCTTTTGTTCCAGGACTCAAAACTATGTAAATTTAAAACCAATGTAGGCCTAAACATTAGTGTATACAAAGTGGCCTACATACATAACCAGTGGATGGAAAGAGAAGATTTGATTTGTGTCGCTCTCCAGCAACATGTCAGAAAACAAACTGGACTCCCAACACAGTTCACCATGCTGCCATGCAGGCAGGAGGAGGAGGAACCATTTCACCGGTTTCATTTTTGAGGGGGACTCTTGATTTCAGTTACAGTTCCCTAAAGGATGACGAGCACCTTCAGCCACAGACTCATCCCCCCTCGACACAACACAAACAGCCTTGGTCAGTCCTTCACACTGGTAGCCATCAGGCTCCACAACCAAGGATGACCCCCATATGAGAACTATGATACATACATTATATATACCACTTTATAGACTGCACATAAGTCCATATTACATTTATTTATTGACGGACTGTATACACTATGTTCACCCATTCACTCTGTATCTTTTATATCTCTATTACGCTCTATATATATATAAAGTGTCTCGAGATAACTTCTGTTATAATTTGCTGCTCTGGCGAGGTGAGGAGCTGCAGCTCTATCAGCATTTTCAAAACCAACTTAAAACGTTTGTTGAAAGCTGCTCAGCTCTGTACTCGCTGATCTTTATTCCATGGTCTTAATGACTTGCTTTTACTTGACAAGCATACTTTGTGATGTGCTATTGTGTGTAGCTGTGTATTGGCGTTCCGTATGTTCTTTCTAGTATGACTGTAGTGTTTTTTCTTTGTTTTGACCAGCCAAGGGACTACAGATGTGAATTAGCTTAAAGCTATAATCTGGTACGGTGCATCAAATGGTGACATTTATGTTTTAAACTGTACATGGTTCCTTTTAAATATAATAAGAATAAAATAATAAAAATATATAAAAATAAATTGAATTGAATTATTGTCTTCATAATTTTTGTATACTTTTACCTCTCCTGTGTTTCACTCTTTGCTGATGTTGCTGCTTTGACACCTTAATTTCCCTCTGGGGATTAATAAAGGTTCATCTTATCTTATCTTATATATCACTTTATAGACTGCCCATATGTACCTGTCACATTTATTTATTGTACATATTACATTTATTTATTGACAGACTGTACACACTATGTTCACCCATTCACTCAGTATCTTTTATATCTCTATTATTGTTTTTATAATCTTTGTATACCTTTTTCTCTCCTGTGTTTCACTCTGTTTTGCTGATGTTGCTGTTTTGACAACAACATTTCCCTCTGGGAATTAATAAAGGTTCATCTTATCTTATCTTAGAAACTTGACTTCATAATAGTACAATGAGGCATTAACTGTACATGTAGGCCTGCCAACTCATAGTACAGTAGGTGTTGACCCATATAAGCCCAATAAAAATACCCTGTTATGGTATCTGTAGATTGCTGACAATAAACTGCATTTCCCGACATGCGTGGGAAGTTGGAGGTTGCAGCAATAGGCTGGTAGCTGGTTGTCCAACCAGCCGGTGGACGATGAGACCGCCGTTTCGTAAAGTCACGGTGATTCAGCAATACACCCAGCTCCGCCAAGACTGCCAGTCAGTCCAAAATACCCAGGAAAAACCAGCTGTGACCACTGCCTCCCTCCCTCTCTCTCTCTCTCTCTCTTTCTCTTTCTGTGTGTGTTTGCCAAAACAACACAGAATATCCACGTTTATTACCTCACTATAAAGACCACTTTAGAGCACGTAGTACTCTTTCTACCGGACTAGAACAGCAACAAGTGAACGCACCACACAGCTACAACTACCGCTAGTTAGCGGGGTTTTTATAAAGTTAAACACTCTAATACGTATTCAGTTTGATATTAAACGACTACATAGACAAATAGTGAACACATACCACCCGTGTGAACTGTATTTATCCACCTAGCTACCTCCAGAAGCCAGCCTGATCCTTATAGAGAGAGAGGAGCTGGTGCTGCTGTTGCTATAGTAGTAAACAGCCATCACGAGTGACCCTCCGACATCCATCTTATAAGGCTTTAAATAACCTATTTAAATTGTTTTAAAACATACAGTTAAAGGGGGGACGTGTGAATATCACGTGGCTGTCAAATGATACCAGTATAAAGGCGTAAATATGAACAACGAGGTCAAATAGTCCGCCTCGTCTTGAACATGCTAGTGAGTGTTAGCATGCTAGCTTGTGAGGAGCTAACGTTAAAGCAGATTAAAGCAAACAGCTGCCTGCTACCTCACACGTCCTTTGGTTGGTCGGCTAGTCAACCCGCCGGTGGACACACGTCCTCTAAGTATTCGCCTGTTTCTAACAATATTACAGCTACATATTTATAATAAAAGATGATCATTTTACCTGCTGGGTCGAAACGACTCTGGGCGACAAAATGTCAGTCCGCCTTTTCCCGGAATTACTCCGCTGCTCTCTGAGGTTGGATTCTTTCATTCACAAAAAACACAGAGCGACAATGACGTCAGGTCTAAAAGAATGAGGGCGGAGCCAAACCCCGCCCCCGCGGCGTACTCCGGGAGGATGTAAACAAGGAATCCCTCCTGCATCCAGAACTTTTCCATGACCAGCCCCTCTTCCACTGTTCCTAGCAGCAACAACAACTCTCTGGAAACAGATTATAACACTGCTGGGAGAGGCTTTAAAGTCACGCTTTACTGACACTATTTTAGTTTTTATGTACCAAATATTTGGATCAAGCTCCCAGAAACCTGCTGGACCAACTCCAACTCTGAATTCTTTTAAATCAAAGCTTAAAACTTTCCTGTTTGCTGCTGCTGCCTTTTATTAAACCAAATAATGATCTTATACTGTACTAGAGCTTTTACTCTTGTGTGTTATATTCTACGTTAGCTTCGATCCTAGCTTTTATTTTTAGCTTGTTTTTATTTTCTAATATATAATGTTTCTATAACTGTTTTAATTATGTCTTAATGTTCTTTTGCACTTTGTCGCAATGTTCTTGAATGTTTATGTAAAGCACTTTGAATTGCCCTGTTGCTGAAATGTGTTCTACAAATAAAGCTGCCTTGCCTTTAACATTAGAAGCCATATGATGGGGATGTTTACAATCAAGCTGGAAACAGATTAAAACACTATTATAAAGCAGGCTTAAGTCCTATATAAATACTGTGAAAGTATCGAAACACTCAATCCACATGGAAATACACACAGCCCGTATTCAGAAACTCTACATTTGAAACAAGCTATCAGGATTTCTGCCCATTCGTGATGTCACGAATATACAATATTTAGACCCTTTACGCAGTTTTAAACGTAAACATTCTAAATGTGTCCCAGTTTAATTTCTAGTTGCAGTGTATGTGAATGACATCAGCTGACAGGAAGTACACATGGACCCAAGCTGTTGCCTAGCAACGCAATCCTGTTGCAATTCCGTCGAAATGCGCTAAAACGGAGCGTTTCATACAGAGGGTAAATACAAGTATATTCAGGCCGACAGTAAGAGGGAAATAAAGTTTTTTTTTAACGTTACAGCATGTAAACATGTTCTAGTAGAAACACAAAATACAAGTATGAACCTGAAAATGAGCATGATATGGGACCTTTAACATTAGAAGCCATATGATGGGGATGTTAACAATCGAGCTGGATCCAACAATAAAAACAAGCACTAAAGCTAAAACCCACAGACACAGATACTCATAGTTTATAGTAGAAGTGTTGAAAAGTGCATTTTAGGGCAGAATCTATTTCACTGCTGCACCACATACAACCATGTAGAGGTTGTCCATTATGGGTCTCTTTTTCTAACTCAGGAACAGTTTTATTCATCTCCTTGTATTTTTAAATCTGGTCTATTTTTGTTGCACTTTGTACTTTGCACTGCTAACTTTTTCACTGCCTTTTTACTAACATATTTTGCACTATGGAACTGTGATGCTGGAAACTTGAATTTCCCTCGGGATCAATAAAGTTACTATCTATCTATCTATCTATCTATATATGAAGAGGTCCAGAAGTCTTTCAGAACACTTCAATTACAATATGCTGAAAGGTTATTATGGATTTTCTTACCCAATGATGCCAAAAACATTCTGCCTACTGCAGGTTTAATAACATCACACGTATTGCCACCGCAGGCTGCTGTGTGAC
This sequence comes from Sebastiscus tertius, assembly GCA_916701665.1. Classification (NCBI taxonomy): domain Eukaryota; kingdom Metazoa; phylum Chordata; class Actinopteri; order Perciformes; family Sebastidae; genus Sebastiscus; species Sebastiscus tertius. The sequence continues at coordinate 15,711 of CAKAOH010038005.1, forward strand.
CGCCGCTCCAGCAGGGGGCGCACTTTATTTCTGGGTGATTATACAAGCTGACCCCTGAACCTGCTGACGTCATCCGTCCCTGACTCTCCTCACGTTTTCCCACCGTGACCTCGGAGACTCTGACTGTCGGTGAACAGATGCACGCCTCCTCCTAGCATCAGCTTTAACCGACACCCGGTGGAGAAATCATCAGAAATACACTAAAACGACCTGTCCGCTCTCACCGTGTTCATCCACCGTGCACGCACACACACACTCAGCTGATCAACCCGACAGAGAGCAGAGGAGAGCGGCTAGCAGCACACATCATGGCCGCTATCGAGGAGCTGTCCCCCGCTGCGGGCCCGGTGTCCACCCGGCCTCCAGAGGACGAGATCGACGACGACGAAGATGAGGATGTAAGTGGCTAAGTCATTCTAGTGAAATGTAGATGAGAGAATAAGAATATAACTCACATAAAGTCTGCACACTGTCCTGTTGTTGGATAAGCATGGCTAGTTAGCATGGCTGTAGCAATGCTAACTAGCTAGTAACCTGTGTGTGTGTCTGTTCTTGCTGTGACAAACCCTGTTTGAGTCTGTTGCAAGCATACAACATTGTTAAGTAGTTAAAAGTGTTGTTTCGTTTACCTGGCTGAACATTTCACTATCATTTTATGACAATAGCAACATAATGGCTAGCTAGCATGGCTATACAATGCTAACTAGCTAACTAGCTACCTGAGGTGTTTGTTCTGGCTGTGAGGAATCCTGTTTGACTTCCTGATCTGTTGCAAAACACAATGGTCAAGTAGTTGAAAGTATTGTTTCGTCGAACTAGCAGCAAGGCAAGGCAGCTTTATTAGTAGAGCACATTTCAGCAACAAGGCAGTTCAAAGTGCTTTACATAAACATTCAAGAACATTGAGACAAAGTGCAAAAGAACATTGAGACATAATTAAAACAGTTATAAAAACATTATATATTAGAAAATAAAAACAAGCTAAAAATAAAAGCTATAGGACAGAAGCAAAAAAAAAATATAACACACAAGAGTAAAAGCTCTAGTGCAGTATATAAGATCATTATTTGGTTTAATAAAAGGCAGCAGCAGCAAACAGGAAAGTTTTAAGCTTTGATTTAAAAGAACTCAGAGTTGGAGTTGGTCCTGCTGGTTTCTGGGAGCTTGTTCCAAATATTTGGTGCATAAAAACTGAACTTCTGCATGTTTAGTTGTGACTCTGGGGACACTAAGCAGACCTGATCCAGATGACCTGAGAGGTCTGGATGGTTCAGAACACAGCAGAAGATCAGAAATGTATTTTGGCCCTAAACCATTTAGTGCTTTGTAAACCAGCAGGAGTATTTTTAAATCTATTCTCTGAGAGACAGGGAGCCAGTGTTGAGACCTCAGAACTGGACTGATATGATCCACTTTCTTGGTCTTAGTGAGGACTCTAGCTGCAGCTTTCTGATCCATTTTTTAGGAAGACCAGTAAAGAAGCCGTTACAGTAGTCAAGTCGGCTGAAGATAAATGCATGGACTAGTTTTTCCAAATCCTGCTGAGACATCAGTCCTCTAATTCTTTCTATATTCTTCAGGTGATAGAAGGCTGTCTTTGTAATTGTCTTAATATGGCTGTTAAAGCTCAGGTCGGAGTACATTTCACTATAATTTTATGACGGTAGCTAAATAATATTTCAGTCTCAACATCAGCTAAACCAACCTGTAGCAAACTTCCGGATGCACAAACTGGATTTATCAAGTTGATAAATGAATGTGGATATATTTAATTGTTTGTATGCTTTTATTCACATGAGATGCTGCCTTGATTGCTTACTCACAGTCTTTCTGTACCAAAGGATGAATCTACCAAAATCCCTCATAGGCAGAATCGCATCTATCAAAATGACCATATTACCAATGATAAATGACCTATTCTCAATCAAGCCCCCCCACCCTCTTGGTTCAAATCTCTTGACTCAATCATCTCAAAATTCTACTAGAAAAACAAGACGCCTAGAATCAAACTATCCACTTTACAAAAACCCAAAGCTCAAGGAGGTCTGGAAGCGCCAAACATTCTCCATTACTTCATTGCCCACCAACTGCAATACATTCACAAATGGACCAATCTGACAACTCCTGGGCAGATATAGAACAAACACTATGTAAAGATATCCATATTTCAGACCTACCAATCATCAGTCGTTCCATCACACACCATCCGTGTTTCAAAATTTCAACGAAATAACTAATCTCACCACATAAACCACAATCTCACCTAACAAGCACACTCCGATCTGGAACAGTCCTGACTTTTTAATGAACAGAAAACCATTAAATTCCTCATCATGGATCAGTAAAGATATCACACACCTCAAACACATCTTCCACAATAATACTCTGGTCTCATTTCCTTTTTTGGTCCAGAAGTACGCCATTGGGGAGAATCACTTTCTAGAATTCCTACAGATTTAAATCATCTATTCAAGCCAAAATCAACATTAAAACATTTAACTCAGACCTTCCCCCACCAGCATCAGAATTGTTTAACAAAGTGTCATGTCTGATGTTTGTATAATGTGTCTCCTTTCAGCTGGATGAGACACTGATGGAGAGGTTGTGGGGCCTGACAGAGATGTTCCCTGACACAGTTCGCACAGCTGCTGAGGTTTCTGCACACTGCTCCGTCTCACTGGCCAAGAAGTTTTACAGGTATGTTTTCCCGTTTCACCAAGTGGATCTAGAGATTAACCGCTAATTTGTAAGTCTGATCCCAGCAGAAGCCATTGGTTGTGAAGCAGAAACTAATCAGGTTCTTAACTTGTTTCCAGTTTTTCCCGCTCTGCGCTCTGGGTCGGTACTACCTCCTTCATGATCTTGGTGCTTCCTGTTGTGTTCGAGACAGAAAGACTACAGCTGGAGCAGCAGCAGCTACAACAGCAGAGACAGGTGAGTGTTCATGTGCACGTACGGTGACCAACAGTTAGTGAGAGATGGCCACAAACACCTATGGTTTTACAGGCGTGAGGAAGCAAGTATTGACACGGGCTGAGGAGTGAATGCACGTATGAGCAGAAATTGCAAATTCTAATGGATTAAACACGACGAGTGCATTGATGAACAACTTGAACGATCCACTCTTTCCCTTCCAGATCCTGTTGGGTCCCAACACTGGAATGTCTGGCGGCATGCCGGGCATGATGCCTCCCGCGCCTGGCAAGATGTGAGACACAGAAAAGGGCCAACGTGAAGCTGAGATCTGCTGCTAGCGATACAGCGGGGGCCGGTCCTAAGGAGAGACAGAGAGACCACGGAGAAGGGCAAAGAACTTGCAGTTCAACAAAAAAAAAGAGAAGCAAAAGCATGACCGGCCCACTCCAACGTATTGGATTGGCTGATGGGATTAACACTTCTCTCTCACTGTCTCTCCTTACTCCCAACATCATGCAGAGACTTATTTCCAGGAGCACTGCTTCTATTTTCTTTTTTTTTTTAAAATAAATACTTATATAAACATAAATAATGTGTTCTGTAGGGAATAGCAGGTACAAGTGGATAAATTGAGAGAAAAAAAAGGTTACCAATTGTATGTCTCGGTGTTTGCAGTCTGAAGAACATTGCTGTACTAAGTGTGTCGGCAGTTTTGTTCATCATCACGAGCTTGCTGGTTCCACCTCTACATGGAGAATTAAGCAAGTAGAATATCTGACAGAGCGGTCCGATGCATTGTGGAGCATGCTGTAGACACTATTAATAGGAATGTGGTCCACATGATGGCCTCTTGAAGTTCTACAACCTAAATGACACTCTTTTCCTTATGTGCTGCATTCCTGTTCGTACATTTGTTAGAGTGCAATGCCTCTCACTTTAATTATTGGTTTTTATTATATTGCAATGGATTGTATAATGCAACAACGCCAGATGCCATGCTGTTCAATGTGTCCTTTTCCATTGATATTATGCGAAAAGTAAAATGATTTTTGTCATTTTAAGACAGCGCACATGTCATGAGGTTTTGGACAAATGTTGGTTGCGGTGGTTGACTTAAGTTTTGATGCTTAAATGTCTCAATATTACCCTGACATGTCCAATCTGAAGAGAATGTTATTTTTCTGTTTCTCTCTGTTGCCATCCATGTCAATTTACAATCCGTTTCCTCTGTTCAGTAAGCAAACCCGTGTCTCTGTTTTGTGTTCAACATGACTGCGGCAATTAAAACACCAAATCAAGTGGAAAGCTAAGTGTTTACTTTCTGTTAGTTGTGTCATTAAACTGCCCATAAAGCATTTTAAGTACGGATTTATTAATGAAAGAGCAGACTAAATGATTATATTATTGATTATATTTTATGTTTTCTAGTATTGAAAAGAGTGTAGAGGAACACAAGATTATTTTGTCACTCAATTCTTAAAATATTTACAAATCAAAATAGCCATTAGAGTTTTCTTTTCACATCAGGAAAAGCTTAGGTGCAATCATGACATTAATTATTTTGATTACCTGACAGCTGGAAGCAGAGCACCTAAATATAATGCAGCCATAATTAATGTCAACATGTCTGCAGTGAAAAGTGGTTGTTGTGAAAAGTTTTTACTATTGTGTCATGCAGCACATACATTTTCAAACACTACAAAGAGTCCAGATAAATAAAGACAAACAAAATGCACACAGCTAGTTATAATGCCAGTGTCCAATGCTGCATTCACTGCTCTTTTTCAGCTCCTGGTGTTGTGGGTTGTAGCAGGAATATGTACACTTTGGCAGTAACTAATGATAATTTTTTGAAAATTCAAACCCGCTATAAATCACTTTATGGAGTTATCTATATTTGCACTTGAAGGCATTAATTGTTAGTGATGTCTTCAGACTGCACATCCATGGTTTATGTTCGCTCACCTGATAAATTTGTAATTTCCGACTGCTCTTGAACAGGACAGAAATCACGATTTCCCGCCAGTTGAGCAGAAAGCTGCCTGAAGACCTAAAGAGCTCTCGACCTTTTAACCTTTTAACCTTTTAAACTTGTGTTTATTAGTCAGTATCTCAAGATTCTTGTCCTTTTCTAGTTAACAAAATTGAACTAGCAAATTACCTAGTTTTGACAGTTTTACTCACTAATTGTTTATGTCCTGAGCAGTTTAAAGACCCGAGCTTGCTGAGTTAGCAATTTAACTAGCTACTTAAAAAGGTTAACTGACCTTAGCTGACCTTGGCTGACCGGCTGACCTTGGTTGACCTTGGCTAAATATCCTTGTTAATTGGCAATAACTGGACCAGATTAATCCATTTGATCTTCAACGTTTAACCCCATACTTCAATGAAAATGAAAGCTGCAGAGGATCAGGTTGTTGAAGATGATACTAGTTTCCAGGATGATGAGGTGAGATCATATTATTTCAATTACCCTTATCTCTACTAACTTGCAGTAGCCTTCCCTGACTAGAAAATCCCCCACAGCTAATGTTATATAGCCTAAAACATTTGAATAAGTTGCCACCAATGCTAATCATGAGCCTGTCTATGCCATATGATGGGGATGTTAACAATCAAGCTGGATCCAACAATAAAAACAAGCTCAAAAGCTAAAACCCACAAACACAGATACTCATAATTTACAGTAGAAGTGCTGAAAAGTGCATTTAGGGGCAGAATCTTATTCACTGCTGCACCACATACAACCATGTAGAGGTTGTCCATTATGGGTCTCTTTTTCTAACTCAGGAAATTATAAGGGCTGGGACTATTTTATTTTATTTAGTTACAAGTTATGCATACAGCAGGATATTTAAGTTTCCTGGAACCATATGTAGCTGCCAATAAAAAATGATAAATGAAAATCCATAGAGGAAAAAACATGTCTCACAAATATCCTACTTCAGAATATGCTCAATTGAAGTATATTGTGAGTTGCCATAAAGAGGGCCGCTGCCTAATGTGGGACACCTAAGCTCCAGTGGGTGTAGGTCTTCCTCAAACAAATAAGTCAATAAAACTATTGATATATTTAATGTATTTCAAATATACCTAAATGCTTCAAAACTATTATAGTCTTTATTCATTATTATAAATTTTATTAATATTTTTATATTATTAATATTATTTCAATTACCCTTATCTTTGCTAACTTGCCTTCCCTGACTAGAAAATCCCCCAAAACTAGTTATAGCCTAAAACATATGAATAAGTTGCCACCAATGCTAATTATGAGCCTGTCTAACACTTGAAATGACCAAACTACAGATATCAATTTATATATAACATGACATTACATTTAATAATCATTTCAAATTAAAATGGAATATTTTTTATTCAAAACAACAATTTAGGTGTAAACACTATATGACAATAGTTTGATAATAATGTTTTGATAATTTATTAGTAAGTTATGCTACAGATGTTTTGAAGGTCTTCTCTTCAATAATCAAGTTTACTCCTCAGCAACTACGATATTTTCTTTTTCTCTGAACCGAACAGGAGTCCTTCTTCCAAGACATCGACCTCCTACAGAAACACGGCATTGTGAGTGAACAAGCAGGGCTGTGTAACACAGGTTTTTCCCATCAGATCAAAAGTCAGTTGTCTATGTGAGCATCTCTCTGTCCCTCTCCACCTGTGACCACAGAATGCGGCAGACATCAAGAAGATGAAGTTAGTGGGTATCTGCACTGTGAAGGGGATTCAGATGACTACTCGCAAGGCTTTGTGCAACATCAAGGGCCTGTCAGAGGCAAAAGTGGAAAAAATCAAGGAGGCTGCTGGGAAAATGCTGGTAGAGTGGGATTTTCTACTGTGAATTTCATGTCATTCTTCAACCTGTATTCTTGTGGCTTTAAGACTGAATTGCTGGAGAACATTACGGAGCATTTGATGTTGCCTATGACATAATCTTCTTTACATTGTAGAATGTTGGTTTCCAGACCGCCTTTGAGTACAGTGCAAAGAGGAAGCAGGTGTTTCACATCACAACTGGGAGCCAGGAGTTCGAGTTAAGATATACTCTTAATGTTGATAACATGTAGACCAGAGGCCTGTACTACGAAGCGAGTTCAACATACCCAGGTTATCTTCTCGTTATCTGGTTTAACTAACCCTAACAAACGAGATCCCACTAAGCAGTCTTACGATGGTGGTTACCACAAACATGGACAAGTCTACTGTCAGCAGAGCGGCATATTTTACAAACCAAGAGCAAACTATAATATTAGACAAACACGAAGAAGGTCAACACATAATCCAGACTAAAAGTAACACAGTTGAAGCTGCCAAATGCAGGAAGGACAGCTGGCAAAAGATAAAATTGCAAATGTGTGAATGCTTAAATTAACAGACTTATTAATATGAATACTCAAAAGTCAGATATAGTCATCTAGATGGGACAGTGATTCTTATTAAAAGCTTTCAGGATAAATTGGATGAATAGATTACACTTCATTAATTCACAGGCCAGATTTTAAAACCAGAAAGGGTAGATGGGACAGACATTTTCAGCAGCCTATTTAAATTTTTTTTCTTTTTTAGCTTTTGTTAATGCCACATTTTAAACAAATGCAAATGAATGTACTAAAAATGTTTATTGTTTCAGTTGTGAAATAAAAAAGAAAATGTTTGGTTTCATATCTCGCACATCACAAAGGGCAGAAACAGAATAAAAAAAGTGCTATTAATGCACAGAACTAGGGCTCTGCATCTTTCCCTCTGAAGACGATTCAATACGGATCTCGATACAACAGAGTCTGCGATACGATACAAAACGATACAGTACAAATAATAACAATAGTTTCTATTATTGCGAATCTGTTAAAATATCGCTAATTCAAAGGACACGACAATATGTTAAAACATCTATCTTTTATCTCTGCAGTAAACTTTTGGGTGGAGGTATAGAGAGCATGGCTATCACGGAGGCTTTTGGAGGTGAGCAGATGTCTTCCTATAGTTAAATATACTGTGTGTGATTATTCTATTTAAATATCACTCAAAACTATTACTACATTATTTCATCGTACAGAGTTCCGCACAGGGAAAACCCAGCTGTCTCACACATTCTGTGGTGAGTAAGGAGCCTTTTTCTAAAAATGGCTGCTCCAAAGTGATTGACAAAACAACACCGTACAAGTCAAATAAAACAGAGTCTGTGTTGTTGTTTTTGTGCAGTCACTGCTCAGCTGCCTGGCGAGGATGGCTACTCGGGCGGGAAAGTCGTCTTCATCGACACGGAGCACACCTTGTATCCTCACAGGCTCATAATGACGGGAACAACCACACAGCATTTGATGTGCTGTTTGGTTGATGTTAAAATCGACTATATCATTTGTTTGTTATTTGTTTGTATATCCTTGACTTGTACCCGTCTGGCTCCAGTCGTCCAGACAGACTGAAAGACATCGCCGACAGGTTTAACGTGGACCACGGTGCCGTGCTGGACAACGTGCTTTACGCCCGGGCCTACACAAGTGAGAACATACAGTTCGTTTAGACGAGAAAACAGAAAGCAGTTTGTTAGGTTCTAATATTTTGGTGTATTAAACTTTTGTCCTGCTCGCTCCCTCAGGTGAACACCAGATGGAGCTGTTGGACTTTGTAGCAGCCAAATTCCACGAGGAAGGAGGAGTGTTCAAACTATTGGTGAGCAAAAGAATGAACTCCAATAACATCTTCACATATTCATCATGTTAGTGGCTTTAATGTGAAGCTATTGGAGGGCGCGAATTTGATTAAATACATTTTTATATAGCATCAAATCATAACAGAAGTTATCTCGAGATGTTTTTTATATAGAGCAGGTCTAGACCGTTCTCTGTAAACCAGTTGAGGGTAGGAGATGATTACTTTTGTCTCTAATAGTTAGGATTTTATATTAAAGAAGCTCATGAAGTCACCACTACTGAGGGTTTTAGGAATACATGGCTCAATAGAGCTGTGGCTCTCTGTCAGCCTGGCTACAGTGCTGAAAAGAAACCTGGGATTGTTCTTATTTTTCTCTATTAATGATGAGTAACGGGCTGCTCTGGCATCACGGAGAGTCTTCCTATATGATTTAAGACTATCTTGCCAGATTTAATGAGATTCTTCCTGTTTGGTGGAACGCCTTATCCTTTCAAGTTTTCAGCGATGCTTGCTTTAATTTGAGGGTTATACCACGGAGCCGACTTCCTTTGTTTTATTAACTTCTTTTATTTAGAGGGGCAACAGAATCGAGTGTGATTCGCAGTGAGCCTGCAGCACTATCTACAAGATGATCAATTTGGGTGGGGCTAAAGTTAGCATAGGAGTCCTCTGTTATATTGAGACATGGCATTGAATTTAATGCTGATGGAATCACTTCCTTAAATTTGGCTAAAGCACTATCAGATAGACATCTAGTGTACAAACTTTTGACTGATGAGTCTAGTAATAAAAATTCAAAAGTGATTAAATAATGGTCTGATAAAAGAAGGTTCTGTAGAAAGACAATTAAATGTTCAATTTCAGTGCCATATGCCAGAACAAGGTCGAGGGTTGGTATCTAATAATGAGATAAACGCAGCACTAAGGCTGTCATTATTGACGTCCACATGAATATTAAAATCACCTACAATAATTACTTTATCTGTTTTCAGGACTGAACTTGATAAAAAACTCTGAGATTCAGAGTACGGACCTGGAGCGTGGTACACTATAACAAATACAATTGGCTGTAGTGCTGAATGAACACGTTCCTGTTTTTTCGTGTTAAAATACAGGCATATATTCTAAGTTCCTTCTTAGCTTTTTCAGCCTTTCAGTCTCCTTTCTGTCTGCTCCTCCCTGTCGTCAGATCATCGACTCCATCATGGCTCTGTTCAGAGTCGACTTTTCCGGTCGAGGCGAGCTGGCCGAGCGGCAGCAGAAACTGGCCCAGATGCTCTCCAGGCTGCAGAAGATCTCTGAAGGTCTGAACCAGGAGGGTGGTTATGTGCAAATATGTAATATTCACAAACATCAGCCATATATATCATATCCGGCATGTACAGGGAACATCTGCAGAAATGAATATTGCTGTTTGTTGACTAATTCAGCCTTGGTGTCTCTCACCTGGTGGTCTCAAGTATGTATAAAGTATAAAGGAGTAATGTTCCTAATGTTCTTATTTTTGTTGTTCTTAGAGTACAATGTCGCAGTATTTCTCACCAACCAAATGACAGCTGATCCCGGTGCAGGAATGTCGTAAGAGTCATTCTGAAGACAAGTTTTGTGCCCAAAATTCTGTTTCCTGTCGTTGTTTGCAGCTTTGATGTGTTTTTTTTTCTGTCCTTGTTTTAGGTTTCAAGCTGATCCCAAGAAGCCAATAGGTGGACATATTCTGGCCCACGCCTCCACCACACGGATCAGCTTGAGGAAGGGGCGTGGAGAGATGAGAATTGCCAAAATATTTGACAGGTAGTTGGCTGTTTTTATTTATAATACTGATAATGAAGTTTTTTTTTGATTCAGTGAATTAAAATGCACGAGATATTGTCTAAAAAAAGCAAAACAATTAGGTTTTCTCCCTTAAAGATTTCATAAAGAAACAGTGTGTGACATTTCAGGGGATCTATTAGCAGAATTGGAATATAATATTCATAACTATGTTTTCATTAGTGTTTAATCTCCTGAAAGAAAAGAAAAAATCGTTGTGTTTCCGTTAGCTTAGAATGAGCCCTTCATATCTACATAAGGAGCTGGACCTCTTCACCAAGTCCGCCATGTTTTTACAGTAGCCCAGACAAACGGACAAACCAAACACTGGCTCTAGAGAGAGCCTTTCGTGTTTTTACGTTACCTGAAGGCCACCGTAGTTCTCAGACACGCTTGTGAAACTGCGATAACATGAGCCGCAGAGTGCAAAACCGTGGTACCGCAGGCCGCCGTCTGACTTCCGTTGCTCCTACAGTAGTGTTATTTTGGCAAGGATGGCCTCTGAGCAAGGCGAACGGCGTTACTCACTCTCTCGGCAGCTCATGTAACCACAGTCTTGGAAATGGAGGAGTGAGCAGAGGGGCACTCAGTTGGTTCCAATCTGCAACCACACCACTAGATGCCGCTAAATCCTACACACTGTACCTTTAAATACTTGAGAATGTCTGCTGCAGATTACAGTTGAAGTTTTACTTCCCCTTATCATGTTAGCTAAACAAATGGATGTGATTTTCCATACCCAAATAGATGTTGTGATCACAACAAAGTTTTCTGCCTATCATGTTATTTTATTTTCTCATATCACTAAGCTCAAAAAGGTTTTGGCCTTAACATAGTTTTTTGTGTGTGCTAAAGTAATATTCCATCCCAAACGTATTGAGTATTAAACACTAATCCATTTTCAAGATGATCTTTGTACCTGCTCATCATCAACATAGGTCTGATTTGATATAATGGTGAGCATGCAGTGCGTAGTGTAGGACTATCTTACAGTATGTAGATTTTAAATGAACTCGCAGGAGAAGCTGTGCAAGATTTAAAAAAAAACAACTGAAGAAAAATGTTCTAGCCTGAGTAAACTGAAAGTGGTTGCATGACCTCAATAATAATAAATTCTATTTGAACAATTAAAACACTCACATTTGCTCTTCTCATTCATCTGCCCTCCTTTAGTCCCGATATGCCTGAGAATGAGGCCACTTTCGCCATCTCTGCTGGAGGAATCACTGATGCCAAAGAGTGAAAGGAGAAAAGGAAATGTTTGCACAGTCCCCTGTTCCCGTCAGCTTAAAGTTATTTAAAGTATTATTATTAATGGATTTATTTATTGAGTTTTATAACTTTAATATATCTTCTTAAAGTTACAATGACAAAGTATTATTAATATATTTATTTATTGAGTTTCATAACTTTAATATATCTTCTTAAAGTTACAATGACAAAGTATTATTAATATATTTATTTATTGAGTTTCATAACTTTAATATATCTTCTTTAAGTTACAGTGACAGTCTTGTACCATGGTACGTTTGATGTATTTATTCTATTTATACACTTTGTAGTGTTTTTGTTGTGCTTCATAGATGTTAAAATAAATAAATAAACAGAAAAAAGACAACAGTTTGTAGTTTTTATAGTTTATAGTTCCTGAGATTGCTCAAATGACTTAGAGCAGGGGTCAGCAACCTGTGGCTTCGGAGCCACATGCGGCTCTTTAGCTCCTCTCCAGTGGCTCACTGTGGATTTTTAAAGCAATTAGTGGAAATGAATAACTGTTTTTTGTGTTTACATTTTAATTTGTATTACTCATTGTTGTAGATCTATGGTACGACGTTACGGTGGAGTATTAGGGGCACATTGAGGAGAAAAAAAAAAATCTGAGATGTCGAGAATAAAGTCATAATATTACGAGAAAAAAAGTCAGAAGTTTAAGAGAAAAAAGTCGTAGTATTATGAGAATAAAGTCATAATATTAGTATATATATATATATATATGTATAGTAGTAGTATTTTTACGTGTTATTTTCTTATTTTCTCATAAAATTGTGACTTTATTCTTGTTATATTCCGACTTTTTTTCTCGTAAAGTTATGTCTTTATTCTGGTAATATTAGGACTTCTTTTCTCTTAAAGTTGTGACTTTATTCTGGTAATATTATTACTTTTTTTTCTCATAAAGTTATGACTTAATTCTGGTAATATTAGGACTTCTTTTCTCGTAAAGTTAAGACTTTGTTCTTGAAATCTTAGATTTTTTTCCCTCAATGTGGCCCCTACCTCACTGCAAATGTTTTCGACTCCAGACAGATTTTTATTTTATTTTTTGTGCCTAAAATGTGTCTTTTGATAGTTGCAGGTAGCTGACCCCTGCCCTAGAGAGATGAATGTAAAGTACCCTGCTGGTAGAGTGATCAGAGCTCCGGTGCAGTGCTGGCCTCTAGCGGTGCTGTCTGGAACCTGCAGCGGGCTGAACACCACCTCTCGTCGGGCTACGGGGCTCCATATGCTTGCTCAAAGCAAGGCTTTAACAAAGCAATGGCAACTTCACCAAATGTGCTGCTAAGAGTCTAAAACACAGCAGCAACTCAACGCGTTTTAAGTGGAAACTCTAAAAGCCACCCAGCTTCCCCTGCTAGAGGAAAGCTTGTCAACTCTGGCAGAAAGGAGCGATGGACCCGAGAGACACAGCCCCGGATTCATGGGAGCTGGAGGAGGATGCCGAGGCCCCGGCAGCAGCAGCCTCGGCGGCCGCGGAGCAGCTCCCTACCGCCGCTTTCGCTGCTCTCAACGTCAACGCCAAGCCGTTCGTCCCCAACGTGAACGCCCCGGTGTTTATACCGAGCTTCCTTCTGCCCAGCGCCGTGGAAACACCGGCTTCAGACGGTGAGCTGAACGCGGCCAGACAGCTGGCTGGAAGTTAGCTCTACTTGCTAGCCTGCATGCTAATCCAGCTAAGTTAGCCTTCCTCTGCTCAGCCAGTCAGTTATTCACACTAACTCATCAACAAGTTGTCATGTGTTGTAACAGCTGATTTATAACGCAGTAATAAGCCACAACAAGACATCCAAAACGTGACACATCCTTGTCTAATAAATATGTATGAAAGTTTGCTTTGCTTTTCTCTCCTCTAAAGGTGCCCCTGATCCAGTTGCCAGCATGGAGGTGGCAGAAACTGCTGGTATGCATCCATAGTGTACCCAACATGTTCATGTTATTATAAGTTACAGATCAGGTTGTGTTGTAACCACAAGACAGGTGTGGTTATAATCTCAGGTGTGCTCATTTGCCTGCAGCCAGATTTTAAATGTCAGACCAAAACCTCATGCTAGACTATAGGAAAAGCTTGGATGCTCTACTTTTTCAGTGTTTTTGAGTATAGGTTCACTTTACTGAGCCATATTTGGATTTGCTGGCAGTGTGCAAACCCATGTGCATGAGGCCTACGTAGAATATGATGCAACCTCACTTTGTCCATGCCTGAAATAGACATTTCAACACTGATATGTGTGAAGCTGCTGCATGTGTCCGAGGCCTTGGTCTGCTTGTGTGTGTGTGTGTGTGTGTGTGTGTGTGTGTGTGTGTGTGTGTGTGTGTGTGTTTATCAGAGCAATCTGAATGTATTTGGTCACTTTGTGCTGACTAGTGTTGATTTGCCTGAGTTCATTGGCCTGACCCAGGATGTGTGTGTGTGCCTCAACTCAAGTTACAGAGAGAACTGGTGGTGTTTTTGTATTTTAGGAATAGAGTGGCTGAGCACTGCAGCTGCATAGCAGGGTGAGGGACATGGAGACAACAAAAAGATCAGATGCAGTGGACGTATATAAGAGTCAGACAGATTAGGGCTGTCAATCGATTAAAATATTGAATCCCATGATTGTTCATAGTTATTTAATACTCCTATCAACATGGGAGTGGGCAAATATGCTCGCTTTATGTACATTTATATATATATTTATTATTGGAAATCAATTAACATCACAAAACAATGACAAATATTGTCCAGAAACCCTCACAGGTACTGCATTTAGCATAAAAAATATGCTCAAATCATAGCATGGCAAACTCAGGCAACAACAGGCAACAACAGCTGTCAGTGTGTCAGTGTACTGACTTGACTTTGACTTGCCCCCAAACTGCATGTGATTATCATAAAGTGGGCATGTCTGTAAAGGGGAGACTCGTGGGTACCCATAGAACCCATTTTCATTCACATATCTTGAGGTCAGAGGTCAAGAGACCCCTTTGAAAATGGCCATGACAGTTTTCCCTCCAAGTTTGGAGCGTTATTTAACCTCCTTCAAGACGAGCTAGTATGACACGGTCGGTACAGATTCTTCACTCTAGCTTTAAAACTTAACCCGCTACAACCTAAAAATTGCAAGTTGCGTTAACGCATTAAAGACATTAGTGCCGTTAAAACAAATTTTCCTTATTATCGCGTTAACTCTGACAACCCTACTACAGTTCTATTCATGGAGAAGCTTGTTCTAATACTTGCCTCATCAAATTTCTCCGAACATGTCTAGTATGAAAAATTCTAATTGCAACATAATGAGACCGTCGACGAAGTCAAGGCACACAAATGGCTTTCTGAGTCGCCAGCAGCAATATCTCACTGGCTGATTCTAAACGAGGAGAAGAAAATAGGCTTTGTACATGACTGCTGGGCTGCATAATTTCATAGTTACGGAAATGGGGAGGCTTATTTGTGTGTTGCCATGGGAAGATGCTTCTTCTGCAGCGCTCAGCAGATTGCAGCGTACTTTTGTTACTGTTGTTTTTTTTCCTTCTTGTAGTTGGACTTGTTTACTGAACATTGCATTGATTGTGTTTCTAGCAAGTGGACAGGACTAATGAACCACAGAGAGGGAAGTCTTGCATCTCTTTTTAGATTATCTGTGAAGGCGAATGATTTTCATGAGCATGTGGTATCCACAAGGTCTTTACATGACACACATTTTGTAGGTTCAAGGCTCCAGTAGTAGTGGATGCATCTGGAAATCAAATGCCACTGTCATAGTTTCTGTTGCAGTTTAGACTTTTTGAAATAGAATAAGATTTTAAGATTAGAAATGACCAAAAATATGTGTTCAGCCCGGAAATACCCACACTAGAACACAACCATCAGTTGACATTAACATTTATAAATAGTGTCAAACATTAACTCTGGTGAAGGCAGTTTTACAGCAGGTTCCCTGGAATTAAGATACAATTTGCAATAGAATAAAATGACATAAATAGACCTGCACATTACACAATAGTTACCAATAATAACACACTAAAGAAACGTAATGGAGCATGAGGATGATAATGGGGCAGGAGATACAAGTGAATAAGATGACTTGACTCAGTGCAGTTCTGTCTTTGAAGTTGCAGTTGTTTCAGTCTATGTCCGATGTGTGCAAAAGAGGACCTCATTCCAAATTTTAGTGCAAATGTGGTCATGGTTCAACCTTAATGTTTTTTTTTCTTCCCCCGGTAAGGCAAGTGGGTCAGAAATCTACTTGCCTGAAGTAGGGGTGTAAGAAAATCAAATATCGCGATGTTATGTTTTGTCATACTGTATCCATTCTCAAAAACACTGTATTGATTTTTAATTAAAGGGACTGTTTGTAACTTTTTACACGTATAAATCAATCCGGGTCGGTGTCCCATGCGCGCTCGTGTGTGGCTACCCTGTTCAGACTCAGACTCCAACACAAACTACACGGAAGCACCAAAACCGCAACGTTATATATGTAGTGAAGCCCGTCTTGCAAAACAAGAGACCTTCGTCTGGTCAGCTAACATTACTGCCAAGCAGCTGAAATATAGAGTGATATTGTGGTTTTAGCTGACGTGTGTCGCCTCACTGTTTTGACGGATACTCGCTCACATTCACACTGACTTTCGTTGACCTAACGACCACATGTGTCGCTGTTGCAACCAATTTCTGATTCTTACAAACGGTCCCTTTAATAGTTTACATGCAAAGATTAACTCAGTCAATACTTTATTTCAGTTGCGAAGCGATGTGCCCTCTCAAAGTAGTGCGATGATGTACTGTGATAAATGCAGATCCCTCTGTTCTGATTGCATAAGAAAAGTACACCTTTTTTTTTTTACTCAGATTTTATACATATGATGGTGTTTTTTTATACTATGACAGTTTTCCTAGAATTAGTTTAAAAAATCGCAATATATGGCCTTACTTACAGTATCGCAATATATTGAATTGTTACCCCTGTATCACGATACGTATCGTATCGCCAGATTCTTGCCAATACACAGCCCTATAGCCTGAAGTCAATTTTTACTTGCCCCTATACAAATTGTTTTTCTTTATTAGCGGTTATCAAATTCCAACAAAGACTAAAGTTAATTGTCAAGTTTAATCTTTATTTAAGTAAATGTATCAGAACAAGGACACAGTGTGTCATAGATGTGAAACTAGATGATATGCATGCAAACTGCAGTAATACATAGTTGGAGTTTCGCCCACATCCTCTTAACGCCACCCAACTAACCTCCTGTTTCCAGGACAATTGAAATGCTCGCTTGCACATCAGCTCATAAACTTTGACTTTACCCGTCTCCGTTTTCTTGTGAGTGCCCGATCGGTACTGTGCATCTGCAACTCTCAACATAGATGAGAAGGAAGCGAGATGGCTCACACCATCGCTAATTCCATCATCAGCTCCGGAAAAAAACAATGTGTTTAATTTGAATAACTTACTTGCCCGACGTGACGTTTTGATAGATTTACTAGCACGATGTGGCATTTTATTTTCCCTGGGCAATCCTTATAGTTGAGCTAAAACTGGCAGGAAATGTCGCAGCTTGAATGAATTCCAGCATTCCGAATAAATCAGAATGAACTCATAATCAGTCTACAGATTTTCATCTCAGCCAAAAAGGCATCATTAAATAGTTCCTCGTCCCCCTCCAAGCTGAGTGGGATGCCTGTAGCACCCAGACCTTCCCAGAGAAGTAAACTAAAATGTGTCACGGTTCCAGCTCCAGTGGAGAACGGAGGCACAGAGGCAGACATGACCACGGAGGAAGAGACGTGGGAGCAGAAGGAGGAGCCGGGGGGAGGAGGAGGAGGCGGAGGAGGACAGGAGGACCTGGGCTCAGGAGGAGCCGGCGAGGAGGGCGCCGCGAGGAACGACGACGAGGAGATGATGATGGAGGAGGAAGAGGAGGAGATGCCCATGCCCAAAGTGGCGCCGGCGCCGCCAGACGCCCCCAAGAAAGAACACGTGAACGTGGTCTTCATCGGTCACGTGGGTGCGTAATATGAATTTGTATTTCTATTAATTTATCTCAGGAAGGATTGTTGAAGCATCTTCTAATGTTTGTACCTGTTTGTGTCTGTCAGATGCTGGTAAATCAACTATTGGAGGACAGATCATGTGAGTTATCCACTTTGAATGCTCTGTGTTGGCTGATCACAGGGCAGCAAGGCTGCACAATGAATATAAATATCTAATATTTCTCTTTTAAAACTAAATTCAGTGTTTGTTGCCACTGTGGCTGTCAGCTGCGGTGCAACAGTCTGCCTCTGATACAACAGTGGTTTTCACTTTAAGCCTCAGTTTGCCTCCACAGTGCCACAGATACAATAAGTAATGTGTCACTTCCATGGCCACCTGTCAGGTCGTCAACTTTTCCCTTTCTGTTTTCTCCTTTGTAGGTACTTAACCGGAATGGTGGAAAAGCGAACTCTGGAAAAATATGAAAGAGAAGCGAAAGAAAAGAACAGGGAGACATGGTGAGAGAGGCTCGTGTTGTTCTCAACAATCTTTATTTTCTTGTGTCTTCTTTTCCTCCTCATGTTTAGTATTAATAAATGTGAATAAATTGCAGTAACCTGCTTAAAATATTTGAATGAAAGCCCTCAGAAGTGCTAAATTTGACCAACGATGTGTTGTTATTTTGCACGTTTTTATTTTCTTCACTTGGCAGCTAATCACCATGCAGATCAATGTGAATCATTCAAGTGAATTTCACAAAGGTTTTCATTACAACAGGCTTGTTTGGCACAGTAATCTTAGAGGGGCGGGTCCATTATTCTAATTTTTTTGTGGTTTTTATATAATTCTTTAGCTTCCCAGTGGTGCTCCTTATGTATTCAAATCTGAACATTTACATTTTGGTTAAAGTATGTTTTTGCCGAGCCCTTCTAAAAACTTTTTCCCACATGACCTGACGGAGGTTTCCGTATGATGACGCTGCTAAATATACAGTGTGTGTATATATATATATATATATATATATATACACATCCTTATAGTCAGTATATTTTATCTATGAAAGTGTCTTTGAGTTTTTAGAAAAGCACTATATAAATAAAATGTATTATTGTATTATTATTATTATTATTATTAGTATATTAACAGTAACTTAGATGTAACTTAGATGTCGGCATGCTCCCAGTTTGGAGAAGCAGACAGGAGTACCGGCACGGAAGCCAAGCAGTGTACTGCTGTGCTGTGTGGACGCCACGTTAGTTCAGATCCTAAAGTCACACAATAACACAAACAGACTGACCGATGGATGCAGCGGTAGACCAGCAACTTCCTGTGTTCTGTGAGGTAAAACTAATGGCCTATGGATATAACGGCTTCAGTTTCCTGTTGGAAAGCGGCTGTCAGACGGCGAGGTAAAGAGGTGAAAATATTCTAAATATAGCGTACACTTGAACAGATAAAAAATATTTTCAGTGTCTAAAATATGTTTTTCTGCTGCTCCCGTCCACAGCCGCTTCACCTCGCCGTCACAGCCCTTTCTGACGGGGAACTGAAGCCGTTATATTGCCCTCTTCAAAGCCACCAGACTCCATTCATAAAAACAGTAATTTTAACTTTGCAGAACACAGGAGTATACGAACAAACCCTTTCAGTTATTACCAAACTTAGCAAAGCTATCTTTGACTCAGCTAGTGCTAGCGTTCACATTATTCATAACCTTATTGATTAGCTTATTTTGGTAACCTGCATCACTGCTTTTTGCTAACGGCTGAGTGGGCGTTTCTATTTGAAAAAAACGTAACGGAACGCAGATGGACCCTCTCTTTAATTGCTCATAACACAGTTATGTAGAACACAAATGAATAAATAAACCTGGTCGTTGCAGGTACCTGTCGTGGGCTCTGGACACAAACCAGGAGGAGAGAGACAAGGGGAAGACGGTGGAGGTTGGGAGAGCTTACTTTGAGACGGAGAAAAAACACTTCACCATCCTGGACGCCCCCGGACACAAGAGCTTCGTACCCAACATGATCGGTGGAGCGTCACAGGCCGACCTGGCAGTCCTGGTGAGATGGACAAACAACCAATCCTAACGCTAACTAGCCCTAAACACACAGATTAAATCCTGTACATCTTGAAAGTGAAATGTTTTCATATACATTTTGTACATTTTATTAGTAAATGATTTCACCTATTAGATGTTTCACTGCGGGAAAAAAGTTTTCCACTGTCCATCTTTATTATACATCTTATAAATAAGTTCTTTAAATGTCACAACATGAACGTCGGGATTACTTCTGCCTCCCTTGTTGGTTCGTATCAGGTGATTTCAGCGAGAAAGGGGGAGTTTGAAACCGGCTTTGAGAAGGGTGGACAGACACGGGAACACGCCATGCTGGCCAAAACAGCAGGAGTCAAGCATCTCATTGTCCTGGTCAACAAGATGGACGACCCCACCGTCAACTGGAGCCTAGAAAGGTGAACAGAGACCGGGGTTAAAATAGATATGACATGTTTATGTTGGCTTTAATGCTATGTCAGTGTCATTTCCACACTTTTAGAAAGATTTTAGCACCAAAATATTGTGTATCAGTGAATTATTAGCATTGGTATTGGCTGTCTGTTTGATCCAGATGTTGCTTTTATAGCTCCCCTGTGACTTCTGACTCATTTTGTAAAAAATCCATGATGCTATGCCTTTCATATTTTAGTAAATAATCCCACATTTTCATTACATTCCTGCAGGTATGAAGAGTGTAAGGAGAAGCTGGTTCCATTTCTAAAGAAGGTGGGCTTCAACCCCAAGAAGGACATCCACTTCATGCCTTGCTCCGGACTCACAGGTGCCAACCTCAAGGACCCCGTAACCGAATGCCCCTGGTACACGTAAGTCGCCTCTGTGGATGACGGCAGCACAGTGTGGAGTATTGTCAGGTTGTCTGGTTCACACGGGGAAACTGGATGTACGTACAGTCAGCCTCTTCAGCCGTTATTTGCCCACCGGCTGAAAACAGCTACGCACACTCAGTTTACTTGAACAATGATGCTTTGTTATACGTTAACAAAGTAGTCATAGAAAAATCCTCACATCTTAGCACACGCATGAATTCATATTTCATGTTTTGCCTCAGGACATGATGAGATGCTGCTGACTGCATGGTTCGGTGAAAGGTACATTCAGGATACCTGCCAGCAGTTTATGTTCCTTTTAATGCTACGTCAGTATCACCTTTTATTTTCTGGAACAAGAAAGAGAGCTCTCAGAGAGCTCTGGTTTTGTGGCACTGACGTGATGTTGATTCACAGTAGTGCCCTTCTATGCATTAGGGATGTGACGGTGAGGGAATTTGATATGTGCGGAAACAGCAGCCTCAAAACGCAGCAATTTAGCTCCTGTGATGAGGAGTCCGTTCTGCCCTCTAACCGGGAAGTTAAGACACTCCTCTGATTACGGCGGTCCCTGCTGTTGATTACAACCGAAGCTCTGGAGCCCAAAATCTGGTATTCGGGACAGCCCTATATAGAATATTCATAAAAGACATAGGGCTGACCCGAATGCTTTGACGCTTCGAAGCTTTGACCATTGCCAAGGTATTCGACCTTCAAATCACTATACAAATGCTTTGTTTTTTAATTTTTTTAAATGTATATATTAGGAAATATCGTGCCACGAAATATCGCAATATAAAAACGTGACGAGACAAAAAACTGAATTGCGATATCAGGGCATAATAGATACTACGTACATACCGGCTCTGGGCAGCTGCAACCTCTTCCTAGCTGCTGTTTCAAGGCCTATGGAAGGAGGCTGAGTACGCTAGATATCTTTGGGTGTACAACACATGCGCAGTAAAAATCTGGTCTGCCCTCGCCGAAATTGAACCAATCGCATCGCACGGCCGCAGCTTCAAGTGTCGTAACACCGAGAGCCATTTCCGCCCCGTGACCCAGCCGGGAGGAGCGACTGATACCATACAAAAATGGAACTATAAAGCAAACAACAGCATTGTTTTGCATTTTGTTGTCTTTTGAATAAAAGGCTACTTTTTCAGTCATATATTTTCATCATTCAAGTTTTGTTAAAATTATTGTTATAATATCGTATTGTATCGAGATCATGAACCCAATATCGTGTATGGTATTGTGAGCTGAGTGAATCGTCACACCCCAGTATATACTGTGTGTGTATATATATATATATATATA